>JAQBSW010001375.1:0-136647 GCA_029291075.1 Eudiplozoon nipponicum | reverse complement strand
GTTCATTTATATGTAAATTTGTATATATTAATATTTATATTGTTATTTAGATTTCTATCTATACTACATATATTGTTTTCTATAGTATATTATATTTTATTCCTGTATTTATATTTTTTTAAAGTTTTTTTGCTTATTTTTATAATCATATTCAGATGGTAAAATACGCCTGTCCTTTAACCTACTGAGTGCTTAAATAATGTGAAGTTCGAGTCGGCCTACACATGTTTGCCGTTCGGTGATCAAGATGTGCACGGGTGTTTGACGGTCTAGAACTAATATAGAACTCCATAAAGCTAAGAAGTGCGACGTCTGTTGTCTCCTCAAATTAAAATATTTGATAATAAAAATTTACGAAAGGATATAAAAAAATGATTTTTGACATTATTGAAATATATTTTTACAATTTGCAGCCAGCAAAGGTTGTTTACATGTATGAATAAACCGTTAATTTATTTTTGTCAGAGGAAATCCTACTTCCACATTTCCCATCTACTTAAAACGGCGTAAATTAGTATGCGTAATATTAGATATATAGCGTAGGAAATTAAAAGTAGTTAGACTGCGCTATATATTCAAGGCTATTTTTTATCCTCTTCATTTAAGCAAAGAAACAATGATGTATGTCGTGAAAAAATTAAATCCTAGTTTAAGGTACTAGAAGCGGATAAGGAGAAGGAAGAGCGTGAGGTCAAGGTATTAACGGACTCTATATTAAGTATGAAATTAAAATCAATAGCTGTAAAATAAAATATAGGTAACATTTAAAAAATTCCTTTACACTATGAACTCTAATACTTAACCACAAATAAAAAATGAACCTGGGAAATATCCGGAGTGTATGAAATCCCATGTATGTTGGTAATAGCATGCACCCAATCGAGTTAAGAAGAGGTGAACATAGAACTGCATGTAAATGTAGACATATTGCTAAATCGGATCTTGCCAGTCACGTAGTGGAGACCAGGCACATTATTAACTGGGATGATTGAAAACGCATAACAATATGTTGTCGTAATAGGGTGACAAGTTTGATTGGAGAATCTATCAAAATTAAATCTAGAAATAATATTATGAATGAAAAAAAGTTGAAAAATCTTTAAGTTCGATTTGCGATTTTCGCATTAGCTAATGCCAGGAAAAGACTATTTCACGAATTCGAAGCTGGCTCCAGTGTAACATTAAGAACATCGGGTTAAGACTGACTAATTAGCGGGATTATTATTTAATTAATGGTTAATCAATTATTATTGAAACTATAATCTTTCGAAATTTCACCACTAACTATACGTTTGTTTTTAAAACCTAGTGATTTGAATTCTTATTATTAAGGGATTTTTTAAACTTTTTTTATACCGCTTATTCTTTCTACATATAATTATATTTAACTGAATTATTTTAGATATGCATACGCATGCACGAGCACTTGATTGATGTGCACCTAGTTATTCATATGAAAAGAACTGTCATTAAACAAGCTTATCCTGAGTACAAACTGAGTGGTTTGAATTTAAATTTAACACGTGCATGGGTCATTCCGATTTATGATTTTATCACTTAAAATGACATGTATTTATGACGGTGTCAACCATGTCTCGATGGCCGATCGTACATGGGCTAACGGGGCTATGGCGGTGGTGTCACCAGGGCGTGGTGGATTTCCGACCGGCAATCGGATCTCCTATAAAATACCACATGAGCCCGACGACGGCACCATGACTCGGCGTGTGTTCCCCGCCACAAAAGGGTTCAACAGCCACAGGATTACATGGACTCCTGGACAGTACCCCGTACTTCCGAATGGCGAATGAGCTCTCAACAGCCACCGGCAACCATGCAACTTACTGCTGCCTTGCAGACTGCGCTTGGATGTGCAAAGGCTAGAGGTGCGTCCTCGATCAAAAAGCCGAGTGGTGAGGGGACACCACTTGTACCAAATTCCCAAGAAACTCCAGGAGCCGGCTTATCCTCCAAAAGGAGTCAGCCGCAGTAAAGTAAAGTAAGTAGTTATGATTTATTGGCTTCCTCCTATCCGAAAATGTGATGGAAATCTCAGATACGTCATTTCACATGTAGTGCATAAAACAAATAGTCTAACGCATGAAAATGTTAAATTCTTATTCATCCACTCTAGTCTCACTTAGTTAGATGATCATAACAGTTACAGAAATGCACACACACACACACACACACACAAACACACATGAAACTTAACTATCAAGTGAAATGTTCGTTTAATTTATCAAGTGAAAGGTTAGTCTGAAGTGTAAATGATATAGCCAGAGGAAATATTGTGCTTGCCTCATTAGTTTGTGAGGATGGAACAACTTTTTCGAAATTTTTTCATTGAAGAAGAACCGAATTTTATATAAAATGAACAACTTAAGCCAACTAAAGTGAAATTGGGTAGTTTGGCACCCGTTCATCAGCCAGGACGGGGTCTATTTGACCATTTTAATTCTTGGTTAGAAAACCTGCGCGATATGGCATCGAGTCGCGCTCAATGACAATCTTGTTGCAGATTTCAAAGCAGAATCGTCTTTTCAGGTTTCATTTCTTATTTGAACAGAGTTAGCTGAAAGTTTAGTGGTGTTTTCGACGTGAAACTGTGAAAAGCAGTATTGCCATAAAGCTGGCTTAGCCAGAATTTTTGCGTGTAGATATTTAGTTGTCCTCAATTATGCGTGTTATCTAAGTAAATATTGGATCATCTAATTAATTAGGTCATCTTCTTTATAAATCACTCTCGTTAATAATTATTTTTGTCATTATTATCATTTTTGTAATTTCTCTCGCATTTTTATTGTAATTTTGGTAATTTGGCAGGGAAAAATTGGTTACTATTGACGCTTGTATTGCTTTTTATGATGATGATTATATTCGTATTATGTGAACACTATGTTTTCTATAGCTGAGAACTAACGTCGTCGGAAACAATAATTTATGCTCAGCGTAATTCATTTTCCTTTTTGCTTTGAAGAACATCTCCAAATCCGCCTAATTTGGAGTATTAATTTGATAAATATGTCGTTATTTATTGAGTGAATTTACTCTCTTCTGCCTGATTCGCCAAGTCTAAATCGCTCTTGAATTAGTTGTTAGTTTAAATTGGTCGTTGTTGCCTACGTAACGCATTGATCATCTATGACTCTATATAAATAAATAATGTTGGCCCGTTAGATTGCAGGTGGCTTATTTTTCACATTTATGATTGGCGAGCGATTGGTTATGCAGAAAAACAAAAATTATGCTATAGACGGTGCAGATGTCGCTGCATTTTAATTCATCGACTAAATATTTCAGATTTAAGTAATACTTAAACGTTGAGTTATATTGCTCGGTGCTGTCCTTCTTGTAGTACATTATGCCGCCTTTTTCTTTTGCGGGACAATTCATGGCGCTCGTGGATCGGTAAAATCTTGAATTCTTTACATTTCCAGGTGCACAGATTTTTGGCCTTGATTGATGAGTTCTCATTTGTCCCTTCATTTTGAAGCCCTCCATCAGTTGCTTGTCTAAAATTGACGTTACAACAAGATTTTCCACTATTTGATTCCGTCTTTTCGGAACTCAATTTTGAGTCCCATCTTCAGGAGTGACACCATACGCACTAGAAAAAAACAACTTGTGGCAAATTTGGAATCCTCATACAAATCAGATCTTTTTATATTTATTTTAATACAGAGAGAATTTTTTTTTACTGCCCTAATGCTCGCTCTTCTTACCTAATCACTTCTACTTAAATATATGCACAAACTTACCTATATCAGCCCCGACCTGCACACAACAATCTATATATACATATGTGCATTCTACTAAACTGACATTTATAGAATGAATATAAGCAAACCCTGTGGATTAACAAACACCCTTATACATGATGTCTCTATTTTTTAACTGCTTTTTCGGACGCGTAGAGGGATCAACAATTTTTTTAAAAAATTTAATACTGCAGTAATCCCCACCCCACACACTTGTCCTATCCGTTTGTAATAACATAGAGTGAGAGAGGTTAATAAAACTGTTGAATGAATAAAGTATTATTCTATCGTTTGGACATAGTTAATAATAAATCCACCTTAGAGATGGCGACTATGAGTTTAAGGTAGTAAACGGAACAATTTAGATGGAACTAAAAAGAAATAATTTGAATATAATTGTAGTGAATGGTGTGATGTCGGGAGAACTTACATAGTTACTTATATGTTTACTTATATATATATATATATATATATATATATATATATATATATATATATATATGCATACATATAAATTTATTGATGAATAGAAATGTAAATATTTAAATAGTATCTGGTAATACCTCACATGGCTGCTTATATGTTTATTTAGATATGCAGATTACATATATATGATTAATATTTTTGATTAATATAAGAGTTGGGAGAAACTCACATGGTTGTTTATATGCTTATCTAAATATGCATAACAGATATAAGCATATTTATGTATATACATTTTATGCAGAGACATATATATATATATATAAATAATTCTAAATATTCATATAAAATGTGGGATGAACTGACATGGTTCATTAAATGCTTATTTAGATATTCGCAATATATTTGTGAAAGAATATTTAGATTCATATTTATGATATGAGAGCAACTCACATGATTGTTTATATTTGGATTGCGATATATATATATATATATATATATATATATATATATATAGTGTGTGTAGACCGGTATATGTATGGATATTTATATATTCATATAAAATGTGAGTATAAAAATATATAGATAAAGTAAATATACTATACATTCAGGGTACTTCAAGTTCAAAGAACCCATTGCTTTGCTTATGGATACAAATATATGAATATATGGACCTAAATATACTAAGACATATTAATAGATATTTAATTCATTGTACCCTGCCTGTGTGCAAAAACAAAAAGAAATTTTATCAGATATAAGAAACGTTTCTTTCGCTTTGTCTTCTCAAATATCTACTAATGAACATATCTTTATATGTAAATTGGGAAGCAAAACATAATATGAGTATAAATGTGTATTTGGTTGAAATACTATTCGTTAGTGTAGGCTCCGTATTCGTTCTTGTCCAAACGATAGAATAGTATATTTTTTCAACAGTTTTATTAACCTCTCTCTCCATATAACCTATTGCGAACAGGATGGAATTAGGTAAACAGAAGAATTTGAGGTTTAATGCAATTTTTAAATTTGAAAAAAGAATTTTTGATCTTTTTGCGCGTCCGAAACAGCAATTAAAGAATCGAGACATCATGGATAAGCATGTATGCCAATCCATAGGGTTTGCTTGTAGTTATTCTATAACTGTCACTTTAGTAGAGTACACATATTTCAATATAAGATGTTGTGTGCGGGGCTGGGGTGACATAGATAAGTGTGTGTATACAATTTAGTGAAATAGATAAGGTATATAGACCGGATATTAGGGCAGACAATAAAAAATACTTAGCAATTATAATAAATATAAATAGATCTGTCTTGAATGAGGATACCACACTTGCCACAAGTTGTTTTTCCCTGTGCGTATGGTGTCAACCCCGAAGATGGTACTGGAAATAAAGTCCCGAAAATTCGGCAAAAAGAGTGTAAATCTTGTTCCAACGTCATTTTCAGACAAGCAGCTGATGGAGGGCTTCAAAATGAAGGGACAACTTAGGACCCATAAATCAAAGTCAACAATCGGAGCACCTGAAAATGTAAAGGATTCAAGATTTTACGGACCTACGAGTGGTATCAATTGTCCCCCACAACAAAACGGTGGCATAATGACACAATGGAATATTTCAGATAGTGCGCCAACTTCAAATTATTATCTGAAATATATATATATATATATATATATATATATATATATATATATATATATATATTTATATAGGTGCGACTTACATTTTAATTGTCCTTGTTTATAATTTGCGTTTGCTTCCAAAAAGATTTAGGGTTACAGGTTTTATGATAAAGCAGTTTGTGCACCACCAGTTGCTGCCAATTAAATTCAGCAGACCAGATTTTCTATATTAGTTCTGGTAAACTGCTACAATTTTAGATATTTTGGCAGCCTTGCGGCATTGGATTCACTGTCCAGTCCATTTATTTTGTCGGTGGATGGGCGCTGGATTCTCCGTTAGAGAGTCCATTAGCTGATATGTACATGTTATACCTAGAAACGTCAAAATTGCAATTACTTATTTAAAAATTCTTTCATACATAAATGAGGTATGTTGATGACGTTTTCATTATTAGAAATAAATATCTAGAAAAATGATAGGTCTAAATATTTTAATAGCTTAGTAACCATATTAATTTTACTTGGAAACACAAGATCCCTCAGTCTGATGCACAGTCATTTCTTGACGTATTACTATTGAGACCGGAATATGGTAGTCTAACGTGGAAACTACTCAATTAAAACTTTCATTTGGCGTACGCCGGTATTAGTTTTGCACCAACAGTTTCAAAAAGATCCGATCGGAATACCTGTTTTCTGATAAAGCGGTTCTGAGCAACGCCTCCTGTTTGCGTTGAATTTATTTAATTCTTCATTCTTCAAGTTAAATTACGTGCAAAATTTTTAATTTTGGAAATTGGGGCAGAGCTGTAGTAATGGATGTTCTCTTTAATCAAAGTGTCATTTCATCTTTTGAATTTTTGCGGGGTGCCACTTTCATATTTTGCGAAGATCCGATTGATCACAATTTACATATCCGTATCTGTTTTGTCTTCGATTGGGCAGAGTGTGTATTCCTCCCTTCCTTCTGAAGGATTGAACATCTTTCATGCTAGCCATTGGAAATGCAGTTCTATCCAATTGTTAGTTTTAATTATGTTGAAGCCTTCGGAAGAAAGGGACGAATTCACACCCGGCCCGATCCAAGACAAAACAGATACGGATCTGTAAATTGTGATTATTCGAATCTTTGTGAAACTGTTGGTACAAAGCTACAACCTGCGAATGCAAAACGCGGCATTGTATGAAGGAAATCTGCAAAAATTTAAAAGATATAAAATCAGACTGTGACTGGAGAGTACATCTCTGTCTCAATTTCTAAAATTATAAATTTTGCAACTTATTTAAACTGCAGAATGAAGAATTAAATAAATTCAATGCAAACAGCAGGCATTGCTCAGAACTGCTTTACCAGAAAACAGGTATTCCTAAGCGTGTTTTGACGAAAAAATTAAATGCAAACAAGGACTAAACAGTTTTCCGGTTCTTGTCCGATTTTTGGTTATTTGTAACTATACTCAATCTTTGCTTTAAAGCAAGTTTGCCAGCTTGAAGTAAACACCAACCCCATTGTATTTAACCAGTCGTCAAACGACATAACAAAACTCCCGCCAGCCGCAACGCACTGACGCGTTTCGACTTTATATCATCAAGTACGGGATCCATCGATTGACCATTGAATATTATGGCAATCAAGAACATGTGGTTTTTCACTTGTTCATACATTGAACTTGGACTGTGCAATACATTTCCAGTCAGTTCAATGTATGCGAGACGTTAGAGGTGAGAGCCGCATATCTCAATTTGATTTGCCATATATTCAATGCGGTTTGATCCTCGATAGTCAGTTTGCCGTCGTACCTGGATGATGATCAAGGAAAGTCGAAACGCGTCAGTGCGTTGCGACTGGCGGTAGTTTTTTTATGCTGTTCGACGACTGGTTGAATACAATGTGGTTGGTGTTTACTTCAAGCTCGCAAACTTGCTTTAAAGCATTATTACCACCACCCGCGCAATCAATTATTGTTAAATTGTATTTATTCCATCTTAATGCACAATAATTTTCAAAATCGACTATATAAAGTATCAGATGCTGCAGTCGAGTTGGGTTTTGACAAAAAGAGAATAGTTATTTTCAATTGCTTTGTGGATACCTTGTTTTATAATATATGTTTCATTATATGACTTACTTATCAATACAAAATAATATACTAAGTAGTTTAGATAGCTAGTTCCAAAAATAATCATGAAGGTAGATAAACGAACTGACGTATACGCACTTTAAATTAATTTTAAACATATTAATATAAAATATTTGACCATGCGAATTTCGTCAAACAACGTAACATTTTGACGAGAGAATTTATATTAGTCAAACCTTAATCCACAGTAATTCGTCCAATAATCTGACTTTTAAAGACAAAAGTCTATTAAGCATTGCTTACGCCTCTTTGGTAGAGATCGCGCGTGGCATATCCGTCTGAACGAAATTTAACTAACATGTAATTAGATACGTCATACGAAATACAAATTGCATATAAGGCAGAAAAAAAGTGTTAGTTACTTCGGCAGATAAATTTCTAGATAATGACCTTAATACATAGCATGGAAAAATGCATATTCAGGTAGATAAAAATAATGATAGTTTGACTAATAGCGAGGTAAACAGAGAAGCACAGATAGAAGCAGGAAACTAAGTAGATATAGTTGTTGATTTAATAAACAAATTTAATATATTCGTGTAACATAAATCTTAAAAACCTTGGTGCTTATATAATTAATCATTTCCAGTCGAGGTGTCAGTGATTTAGCTCAACGCTTGTTCACAGCTGTTATGATAGGCATGGAAACATAATTTGAACAGAGTCTAAGAAAGTAGACGTGATCAGATTAACGTTTCAGACATTTCGGCCATGCTTTATTCGAAAAGCCTATTCTAAATTTATAATGGATAAGATTCGAAAACGCACTTGCCGAATTGCTTTAGTATAAAAGAAGCGTGTATAAATATACCACTAGCCAGTTTAGCTCGCCTTGTATCATGCAGATGTAGTCCAAACATCACAGCATCCAGGCTCCAGATAGACTCGTGTCAATGCTGTACGTCTAAACTATACAAGTATAAGTGTTTGTTTTTTCGAAACATTAACAAATGGTTGATTTTACAGATAGATTTTTAACAGTGTGTACGTATCGATTACTTATGTTGTTGGATTTGCGCGTAGCTCTTTGCATAACACAGCCATCACCTGGTCTAAATTTCAGAAGTTCAATCAACATGGCATTCTAATAGACTTGCCAGGAATCAAGCAAACCAATAGCAACCTTCCTCTATTTAATCGAGTCAGACCACCTATCACCAAATATTCGATAGGATTAGCAACAAACTGATGTAAAAACAACTGCGCTAACAACATCACCTATCATAACTAACAGTGACAGAAAGTGCACAAGAAGAGCTATCAGTTCTGCAACCTTCATACTCTGCACTGTTACCACGGGGACAAATTAAACTAATGAACAACGCAATGCGAAAGAGAGTATACGCGGATAACACATTCTGTACACGCCATAGCCAACGAAGCAAAAACCTGGCTAAAACTCAATCCATCAATACAAGAATAATTACTTTAATCAAGATTGCGGTCATGATAGAAACACCTGGCCCATTAAGTACATACATTTAGCAGTATAAACTAATCAGTGTAGAGTTTTGAAAAGGAAATTCATCCAGTAGACAGTTTTCGTCCACATTGGTAATTCATCAATTACTGTCCAGAATTTGACACGCAAATTACTCGAACTTTGACAGGTCTGCTTATGTATATGATGCTCTAACCGCTGAGCCGCCCTGTAGAAATAACTCGATCGCATACATCAATTTGTAAAACATAATAATTACGCCTATGCGTAATCCGAAACACACACAGATTAACACATACAAACTCTCACAAATCAACACATAGTCAACCAACAACAAGAAGTTTAAGTAACACTATAAATAAAGACAGTTTTCATTCACCTATTTAAATAAAATTAAATATTAAATTTCCCTAAAAAGGTTATACCACGAAGTATGCATAAGGATATAATGTCGAACGTATCGTATTACTCCTACAGAGTTCAAGTCAAAACTTGAAAATGCTTTTCTGTAATCATGCCAGAGTGTTCAGTTCTTTGTCCGTTAGGATTCATACAAAAATCTAGAATATAGTTAAATACTGTTTGCTGCGAAGAACTAATATATATGCAAGTATGTATTAGGTTTTGCGAACCTAGTAACAAATTAGTTCAGTTGTGACCAGAAGGATAAACCAAAGGCAGCATGAACGGAAAGTATAATCTCATGCACATTCGCTTCGTGCTTACTGGCGACTCGTCTGTAGGAGCCGGTAATACGCCCTTTAACCACTATATATTTTGGTCAAGAATGTGGAATAATAGGACGGTACAATCTCCTAGAATATATTCTGCTATTTCATTTTAAATTCAATTGGCCTTAGCTGATTATGAAATCTATACTATTCCAATATGCAATATATTTTGTAATGATGCAGCGCATGAAGTATCCATTAGCACTCGCGCAGGTAGCGTTAACTTCATGCATATAATTTTAACTTGAATCTTACGTTGCACATAAAAACATTTGAAAAAGATGATGTTGAAAATATTAGGCATAAAAAAGGATGCCGAGTGCATTTGCTTATTTTCCTTACCCAGATCCATACAAAAAATTACCACGTTATGTCCACAATATTTGATACACTGGACACATTTGTGTGTTATTACCATGCTTCTCACCATCGGTACACTGCGCAAAGCTTTTTTAATTCAGATCCTAGTTCTTTGCTAGCAATGCGCGAAATTACCTGTGTGATCACACAGTTCCGTGGTCGCACACATTTGCGAACGAATATTTTTGCAGCGAGCATTAGACAAGTTGCGGATATAGTAAATTTGCCATTCATAACCGTTGACGCTTTAACGACTTGATTACTGAGCCAGAAACATGAATATTATTTATGCATGTAATTTTTGAAAAACAATGGAGATTTAGTTGGAATAAATACATGCATTAGGCACACGCACACTCTCTCTCTCACACACACGCACAAAAACACACGAAGATTCACCCGTTTAAATTCAATTCATGTACAAACGTGTTTTTTACCTGTGTAGCAAGAATTTGGCAACTGAGATCTTGCGCTAGGCCTATTTCTTTTTAATTTTTTTGTTTCGTTAAAATCCATGAAAACCGCCTGAATCGGTTTGTTATTCTATAAACAATGTTTTCATCCTATTTCATAAACGTTTTCCTCTTTGCCAGCTATGCCATTTTTAAAATGATTATTAACTTCCGTCTTTATTTATAAGCCTATAATACGCACTGAGCAAGTGTTTCATTGAGAAATATTAACGAAATTGGATTGTTCGATTGGAAATAGCCTTTCCGTTACATTTATAATTAACATGACTTTTATTAGAAAACCGTACATCAGTTTCGTGTTAGGCATTCAAGCCGTAACTATTATTGTAATTCTACGAATAAATATTTCAGGACGCGCGCGATCTTTAACATTTCAATTAACATATATAGTCCTTTGATTGGGCACAGTTTCACCGCATTTTTCGTCGTGTATACGTCATATTACTCTTAAATTCTTCAGAATATATGTTTTCTACTAAAGTTGATTTGATAAACTTTATTTCATGGCAATGAAATTTATCAGAAAATATTTTTTCTTTGCTCCATAGGATAAGCTGTTTGTCAAATATTATTTTTTAAATCCGGGACAGTGTTGTGATAGTGGATGTGCTGTCCAGTTCATGAAGGCTTTCATTTTACTTTCTTTTTTATACTATCATATTCATATCAAATTATCATTGCGTCAGGGAATTTTGAGCCCACAAGTAAACGGAATATGATAATTATAGCTATAATACTATTTAAGCATTTTATTTATTTCTATAAATTCTTTAACGTTTATGAAAAAGTTATTAAAATACATCAGATTTTTAGGGCAGTATTTTGCAATAAACAGTTGTAGTTTTGATTTTTCCATGAAGAACGGATCGCCCATCACCATTTCGTTGGTTTCGTTAAATATTAACCACTTAATGTGAAGCAAACAAATCTGAGCCCTTACAGTGGCAAATCTTTAGATGACTCAAATATACAGGTGGATAATATCTTGGCATTGTCTGAGTAAATGCATAGTTTTATCAACAGGTACGCTTTTAAACATATTTCTGACGTCGATAAATAATACTGTTTATGCCTTATATCGAGTGATTTTTCTTGGTTTATCAAATATAAAACTGTCGCGAGCACAAATTTTGAACATCGCAATTCGTACCAGTTGCAATTTTTTTCCAGTGTTTGCCTGTCAGTCTTTGCAGCGGACGATTGTTCGTTGACTGGATTAATTTAATAGCTGTACATTGCCTGTTCTAACTACTTTAAGTGCTTTCGGCATGCTGCAAAGTTTGGCCGCATTTGTTTACTGTTTGGTTTTGCTTGGCTGAGACGACGCATCGTGTTATCGATTTCATAAGAATTTGTATCGTTGGCTCCTTGTTGAATTGCTTCACACGCTTCTATAGTGTCCGCCATTTCGAATACGCAGCAATCTTTCAAATTTGTTGATTCACTTGGCACGGTTTTATTTGTTGTTCACCATCAAGTACTAGTGCAACCATGAAAACCATATCTGAGCACTTTTCCAGCTTCATAATTTTTTATTGCATTGTTTGTCATCCTTCGATTTAACATGGAGTTGCGTAGGCGAAATGTAGTTCTGCATATATATACTTTATGGGGTTGTTCTAGTTACTACTGTTTGTTATGAAGAATTAATATATATGCATGTATTAGGTTCTGCGAACCTAGTAACAAATTAGTTCAGTTGTGACCAGAAGGATAAACCAAAGGCAGCATGAACGGAAAGTATAATCTCATGCACATTCGTTTCACGCTTGATTGGCGACTCATCAGTAGGAGCCGGTATTACGCCCTTTAAACTAATTATATATTCGGTAGAAGAATGTGGAATAATAGGACGGTACAATCTCCTAGACGAATGTAAACCTGTACAGTGTAAAGCTAACATAATCTGAAGTCAACGACAATACGACTTCAATGCTAACTCACACAATATAATATATATACCGAGTTCAAAGGATACCAACACTATGGCCATTGTGTTAGTAACTGATACCTTTTTTGAAATCGATGAGTACCCGATACTAACACTATGGTTTCCGAGTCGGTACATGATACCAACCTGATGGATATAAATTTATGCTAAAGTTAGCCCAAATTGAGAATTACAAAAGTACTTCTACCACCTGATACTCCAGTTAAACCATGTTAACTTGGCCTTTCACGATATCATTAGTTATCACATTTCGCAGTAAGTAGTTATCATTCAATTCAATATATTACATTTAAATACTGTTTGTTGCGAAGAACTAATGTATATGCAAGTATGTATTAGGTTTTGCGAACCTAGTAACAAATTAGTTCAGTTGTGACCAGAAGGATAAACCAAAGGCAGCATGAACGGAAAGTATAATCTCATGCACATTCGTTTCGTGCTTAGTGGCGACTCATCAGTAGGAGCCGGTATTACGCCCTTTAACCACTATATATTTGGTAGAAGAATGTGGAATAATGGGACGGTACAATCTCCTAGACGAATGTGTAAACCTGTAATAGTGAAGCTAACATAATCTGAAGTCAACGACAATACGGCTTCAATGCTAACTCACACTATATAATATATATACCGAGTCTGTAAAGGATACTAACACTATGGCCATTGTGTTAGTAACTGATACCTTTTTTTGAAATCGATGAGTACCGGATACTAACACTATGGTTTCCGAGTCGTTACATGATACCAACCTGATGGATATAAATTTATGCTAAAGTTCACCCAAATTGAGAACTACAAAAATTTCCGAACACCTGTTACTCCAGTTAAGCTTACACTCTGGCCTTCATCGATACCGCTATCACATTTCGCGGTAAGCATGACATCATTCAATTCAATATATTAAAGTTAAATACTTGTTTGATGCGAAGAACTAATATATATGCAAGTATGTATTAGGTTTTGCGAACCTAGTAACAAATTAGTTCAGTTGTGACCAGCGATAAAACCAAAGGCAGCATGAACGGAAAGTATAATCTCATGCACATTCGTTTCGTGCTTACTGGCGACTCATCAGTAGGAGCCGGTATTACGCCCTTTAACCACTATATATTCGGTAGAAGAATGTGGAATAATAGGACGGTACAATCTCCTAGACGAATGTAAACCTGTAATAGTGAAGCTTAACATAATCTGAAGTCAACGACAATACGACTTCAATGCTAACTCACACAATATAATATATACCGAGTCTGTAAAGGATACTAACACTATGGCCATTGTGTTAGTAACTGATACCTTTTTTTTTTTGAAATCGATGAGTACCGGATACTAACATTATGGTTTCCGAGTCGGTACATGATACCAACCTGATGGATATAAATTTATGCTAAAGTTAACCCAAATTGAGAATTACAACAATTTCCGAACACCTGTTACTCCAGTTAAACCATACACTCTGGCCTTCATCGATATCAGTTATCACATTTCGCGGTAAGCATGACATCATTCAATTCAATATATTACAGTTAAATACTGTTTGTTGCGAAGAACTAATATATATGCAAGTATGTATTAGGTTTTGCGAACCTAGTAACAAATTAGTTCAGTTGTGACCAGAAGGATAAACCAAAGGCAGCATGAACGGAAAGTATAATCTCATGCACATTCGTTTCGTGCTTACTGGCGACTCATCAGTAGGAGCCGGTATTACGCCCTTTAACCACTATATATTCGGTAGAAGAATGTGGAATAATAGGACGGTACAATCTCCTAGACGAATGTGTAAACCTGTAATAGTGAAGCTAACATAATCTGAAGTCAACGACAATACGACTTCAATGCTAACTCACACTATATAATATATATACCGAGTCTGTAAAGGATACTAACACTATGGCCATTGTGTTAGTAACTGATACCTTTTTTGAAATCGATGAGTACCGGATACTAACACTATGGTTTCCGAGTCGGTACATGATACCAACCTGATGGATATAAATTTATGCTAAAGTTCACCCAAATTGAGAATTACAACAATTTCCGAACACCTGTTACTCCAGTTAAACCATACACTCTGGCCTTCATCGATATCAGTTATCACATTTCGCGGTAAGCATGACATCATTCAATTCAATATATTACAGTTAAATACTGTTTGTTGCGAAGAACTAATATATATGCAAGTATGTATTAGGTTTTGCGAACCTAGTAACAAATTAGTTCAGTTGTGACCAGAAGGATAAACCAAAGGCAGCATGAACGGAAAGTATAATCTCATGCACATTCGTTTCGTGCTTACTGGCGACTCATCAGTAGGAGCCGGTATTACGCCCTTTAACCACTATATATTTGGTAGAAGAATGTGGAATAATAGGACGGTACAATCTCCTAGACGAATGTGTAAACCTGTAATAGTGAAGCTAACATAATCTGAAGTCAACGACAATACGACTTCAATGCTAACTCACACTATATAATATATATACCGAGTCTGTAAAGGATACTAACACTATGGCCATTGTGTTAGTAACTGATACCTTTTTGAAATCGATGAGTACCGGATACTAACACTATGGTTTCGTTTCCGAGTCGGTACATGATACCAACCTGATGGATATAAATTTATGCTAAAGTTCACCCAAATTGAGAATTACAACAATTTCCGAACACCTGTTACTCCAGTTAAACCATACACTCTGGCCTTCATCGATATCAGTTATCACATTTCGCGGTAAGCATGACATCATTCAATTCAATATATTACAGTTAAATACTGTTTGTTGCGAAGAACTAATATATATGCAAGTATGTATTAGGTTTTGCGAACCTAGTAACAAATTAGTTCAGTTGTGACCAGAAGGATAAACCAAAGGCAGCATGAACGGAAAGTATAACTGGCGCAAATATCTGTTTCGGTGCTTACTGGCGACTCATCAGTAGGAGCCGGTATTACGCCCTTTAACCACTATATATTCGGTAGAAGAATGTGGAATAATAGGACGGTACAATCTCCTAGACGAATGTGTAAACCTGTAATAGTGAAGCTAACATAATCTGAAGTCAACGACAATACGACTTCAATGCTAACTCACACAATATAATATATATACCGAGTCTGTAGCGATACTAACACTATGGCCATTGTGTTAGTAACTGATACCTTTTTGAAATCGATGAGTACCGGATACTAACACTATGGTTTCCGAGTCGGTACATGATACCAACCTGATGGATATAAATTTATGCCAGTTAGCCCAAATTGAGAATTACAACAATTTCGAACACCTGTTACTCCAGTTAAACCATACACTCTGGCCTTCATCGATATCAGTTATCACATTTCGCGGTAAGCATGACATCATTCAATTCAATATATTGGCAGTTAAATACTGGTTTGTTGCGAAGAACTAATATATGTAGTATGTATTAGGTTTTTATGATCCTAGTAATAAATTAGTTCAGTTGCACTGAAGGATAAACAGAAAGGCAGTATGAACGGAAAGCAGTTCATTGCGCACATTTTCAGTTTGTATACTGGACACTCATCGTGTATTTGTACTATGCTTCCAACCAATTATGAGTGATCGGAAAGTAGTGGAGAATGTGGAAATGGGCTGTAGACGCAATAATCTTTCCAATAAAACCATATAGTTACCATATTCGAAGTCATCGTTAACCACACTATGTTGCAAACGAGTCTGTAAAGGGATATTAACACTATACATTGTGTTAGTAACTGATACCTTGAAATCGATGAAAGTACCGATGTTCAACACTATGGTTACCGAATCGGTACATGATACCAACCTGATGGATATCAATTTATGCTATAGTTCATCGAAATTGAGAATAACAACAATTTCTGATCACCTGTTACTCCAGTTAATCCATACACTCTGGCCTTGATGGATATCAGTTATCACATTTCGCGGTAAGTATGACATCTTTCAATTCAATATATTACATTTAAATACTGTTTGTTGCGAAGAACTAATATATATGCAAGTATGTATTAGGTGCTGCGAAACTAGTAACAAATTCATTCAGTTGTGACCAGAAGGATAAACCAAAGGCAGCATGAACGGAAAGTATAATCTCATGCACATTCGTTTCGTGCTTACTGGCGACTCATCAGTAGGAGCCGGTATTACGCCCTTTATCCACTATATTTTTGGTAGAAGAATGTAGAATAATAGGACGGTACAATCTCCTAGACGAATGTGTAAACCTGTAATAGTGAAGCTAACATAATCTGAAGTCAACGACAATACGAATTCAATGCTACCTCACACTATATAATATATATACCGAGTCTGTAAAGGATACTAACACTATGGCTATTGTGTTAGTAACTGATACTTTTTTGAAATCGATGAGTACCGGATACTAACACTATGGTTTCCGAGTCGGTACACGATACCAACCTGATGGATATTTCCGAGTCGGTACATGATACCAACCTGATGGATATAAATTTATGCTAAAGTTCACCCAAATTGAGAATTACAAAAATTTCCGAACACCTGTTACTCCAGTTAAACCATACACTCTGGCCTTCATCGATATCAGTTATCACATTTCGCGGTAAGCATGACATCATTCAATTCAATATATTACAGTTAAATACTGTTTGTTGCGAAGAACTAATATATATGCAAGTATGTATTAGGTTTTGCGAACCTAGTAACAAATTAGTTCAGTTGTGACCAGAAGGATAAACCAAAGGCAGCATGAACGGAAAGTATAATCTCATGCACATTCGTTTCGTGCTTACTGGCGACTCATCAGTAGGAGCCGGTATTACGCCCTTTAACCACTATATATTTGGTAGAAGAATGTGGAATAATAGGACGGTACAATCTCCTAGACGAATGTGTAAACCTGTAATAGTGAAGCTAACATAATCTAAAGTCAACGACAATACGACTTCAATGCTAACTCACACTATATAATATATATACCGAGTCTGTAAAGGATACTAACACTAAGGCTATTGTGTTAGTAACTGATACCTTTTAAATCGATGAGTACCGGATACTAACACTATGGTTTCCGAGTCGGTACATGATACCAACCTGATGGATATAAATTTATGCTAATGTTCACTCAAATTGAGAATTACAACAATTTCCGAACACCTGTTACTCCAGTTAAACCATACACTCTGGCCTTCATCGATATCAGTTATCACATTTCGCGGTAAGCATGACATCATTCAATTCAATATATTACAGTTAAATACTGTTTGTTGCGAAGAACTAATATATATGCAAGTATGTATTAGGTTTTGCGAACCTAGTAACAAATTAGTTCAGTTGTGACCAGAAGGATAAACCAAAGGCAGCATGAACGGAAAGTATAATCTCATGCACATTCGTTTCGTGCTTACTGGCGACTCATCAGTAGGAGCCGGTATTACGCCCTTTAACCACTATATATTTGGTAGAAGAATGTGGAATAATAGTGGTTAAAGGGCGTAATACCGGCTCCTACTGATGAGTCGCCAGTAAGCACGAAACGAATGTGCATGAGATTATACTTTCCGTTCATGCTGCCTTTGGTTTATCCTTCTGGTCACAACTGAACTAATTTGTTACTAGGTTCGCAAAACCTAATACATACTTGCATATATATTAGTTCTTCGCAACAAACAGTATTTAGCTGTAATATATTGAATTGAATGATGTCATGCTTACCGCGAAATGTGATAACTGATATCGATGAAGGCCAGAGTGTATGGTTTAACTGGAGTAACAGGTGTTCGGAAATTTTTGTAATTCTCAATTTGGGTGAACTTTAGCATAAATTTATATCCATCAGGTTGGTATCATGTACCGACTCGGAAACCATAGTGTTAGTATCCGGTACTCATCGATTTCAAAAAAGGTATCAGTTACTAACACAATAGCCATAGTGTTAGTATCCTTTATAGACTCGGTATATATATTATATAGTGTGAGTTAGCATTGAAGTCGTATTGTCGTTGACTTTAGATTATGTTAGCTTCACTATTACAGGTTTACACATTCGTCTAGGAGATTGTACCGTCCTATTATTCCACATTCTTCTACCAAATATATAGTGGTTAAAGGGCGTAATACCGGCTCCTACTGATGAGTCGCCAGTAAGCACGAAACGAATGTGCATGAGATTATACTTTCCGTTCATGCTGCCTTTGGTTTATCCTTCTGGTCACAACTGAACTAATTTGTTACTAGGTTCGCAAAACCTAATACATACTTGCATATATATTAGTTCTTCGCAACAAACAGTATTTAACTGTAATATATTGAATTGAATGATGTCATGCTTACCGCGAAATGTGATAACTGATATCGATGAAGGCCAGAGTGTATGGTTTAACTGGAGTAACAGGTGTTCGGAAATTGTTGTAATTCTCAATTTGAGTGAACATTAGCATAAATTTATATCCATCAGGTTGGTATCATGTACCGACTCGGAAACCATAGTGTTAGTATCCGGTACTCATCGATTTCAAAAAAGGTATCAGTTACTAACACAATAGCCTTAGTGTTAGTATCCTTTACAGACTCGGTATATATATTATATAGTGTGAGTTAGCATTGAAGTCGTATTGTCGTTGACTTTAGATTATGTTAGCTTCACTATTACAGGTTTACACATTCGTCTAGGAGATTGTACCGTCCTATTATTCCACATTCTTCTACCAAATATATAGTGGTTAAAGGGCGTAATACCGGCTCCTACTGATGAGTCGCCAGTAAGCACGAAACGAATGTGCATGAGATTATACTTTCCGTTCATGCTGCCTTTGGTTTATCCTTCTGGTCACAACTGAACTAATTTGTTACTAGGTTCGCAAAACCTAATACATACTTGCATATATATTAGTTCTTCGCAACAAACAGTATTTAGTATTTAACTGTAATATATTGAATTGAATGATGTCATGCTTACCGCGAAATGTGATAACTGATATCGATGAAGGCCAGAGTGTATGGTTTAACTGGAGTAACAGGTGTTCGGAAATTGTTGTAATTCTCAATTTGGGTGAACTTTAGCATAAATTTATATCCATCAGGTTGGTATCATGTACCGACTCGGAAACCATAGTGTTAGTATCCGGTACTCATCGATTTCAAAAAAGGTATCAGTTACTAACACAATGGCCATAGTGTTAGTATCCTTTACAGACTCGGTATATATATTATATAGTGTGAGTTAGCATTGAAGTCGTATTGTCGTTGACTTCAGATTATGTTAGCTTCACTATTACAGGTTTACACATTCGTCTAGGAGATTGTACCGTCCTATTATTCCACATTCTTCTACCAAATATATAGTGGTTAAAGGGCGTAATACCGGCTCCTACTGATGAGTCGCCAGTAAGCACGAAACGAATGTGCATGAGATTATACTTTCCGTTCATGCTGCCTTTGGTTTATCCTTCTGGTCACAACTGAACTAATTTGTTACTAGGTTCGCAAAACCTAATACATACTTGCATTTTCGTTCTTATGTCTGCTCTCTCGTTTTGCTTTTAATAACATAAAGAATTTTGTTCCAAGCAATACGATTTATTTAGATATATTGCTTTAAAGGAATTTTTGGTTTGCGTAGCACTGTCATCGTTCGAGCTGATACCACATTGAACGATACGGTAGAATTGATAGTATTCGTAGGTCAGTAAAATCTTGATTCCTTTAAAGTTCAAGGTACATAGCTTTTTTTAAATTTATTGATTTGTTCTCACTGGTGCCGTGACTCTGAAGCCGTACCTACACTGCTTGTCCGGAAACTCTTTTGATTCGACAAATCTTCTTTCGGAAACATTTCCGGGCAATCAGTGTAAGGACGTCTTCATAGTTACGGGACAAATGAGAACTCATCAATCCATTAAAAAGGCTTTGCACCTCGAAATGTAAAGAAATTAGGATTTTATCGATCTACGAGTGCTATTAATTGTCCCGCAATCGTTACTTGTGGTATCCGTTCAATACGATTAATTTGCATTTTGCGGATGGGCAAACCCGTATTAATGAATACTAACGCGTCAGTGCTCTCTGATAATGCGATGGAGATTTGCTCCTCATCCTATATATTTTTCAATTTCAAGCATTTCATCGACGGCATTTGCACCATAGCCAAAATGGCGTTATATCCTGGTGCTACAATCGGAGTGTAATGGTAAAACAGCATGCAGGACATTGTTTTTTCTATACAATGTACGACCGTCTTTGATTTATTTTTCGAAGCTGGGCGGTACAGTATTGTAATCTTTGCGATTCACCATTATTAAAACACCTTTTTCTAACTATATTTCTATTTAGGGGGAATGTTGTGGCTAATTTCTCGGCGTAACAATGGCACCGCCATAGTCATTGTAGTCATTGGAGCAAGTTTTAAAAAAATAGTTGCGCATAGAATAAGCAATCAGTTGCGATAATTATTTTAACTATATATATATATATATATATATATATATATATATATATATATATATATATATATATATATATATGCGTGTGTGTGTGTGTGTGTGTACATTTATATATTCCTATACATATATTAAAAAGGAAGATTAGATCGTACCTAATTTCCAGTTGTTAGCATCAGCCCCCAGCCACAACGCAGACGAAATTGATGCTTACTTCGAAATGCAGATCAATCGGATCTTTGCGAAACGGATAATGCAAAGCATAAACCCACGAATGTAAATTGTGGAAACTCTAAATTGGTTCTGCTTTCAGTTTTTGTACTGCAAATTAAACTAGCTATTGACGGGTTTCTTTTTTTAAAGCTTGTCTGTATGTGTGCGTCTGTGTGATCCTATATCTCTATGTGCTTATCACATTTTTCCATAATTTGCGTAGCTTAACGAAGTGTGTACAGTGGCAAATGTGTGTTGGCAGATGTTAAACTTTAAAAGACAGGAAGTATGAAAAAATGTATAGAAAGATTTGAAATTACATTAAATGATTGGTTAGGAATTGCCGCTGTCTGTTCAATAAATTTCAATTTGACACAGAAACACCATTCGTTTTTCATGCATATTTTAGCTAATTCCACACTATGAAAAATTTGAAACGAATAAATTTTTATAACGGGCTAAATTTAATATAATTAAAGATGACTTCACTGAAAGCAATGCTGACCTGTTGAGCAGTGCTAGAAATCAATCCATGAGTCGTGTGCATTGTGTCTGATGCAATACATAAACAGTAAACTAATTTAACCTTACAGACAATTGAAATTTAGACTAAAGTTTGTGTGCGCACGCTAGCAAATCAATAATTTAATCATCGAAGTTAAGTATTTTGAGGTCACGTAAGGAAACCGTGATAGCAAGCTTTATTCTGCGAGAATTTTCCCATCGAAATTTAGCGCTTATGCGGTCTGGCAAATCTTTCTCCTGTCAAAGGCTTTGTCATTACTTTCCTTTCGCTTTATTAGATTTTTAACGACAAATGTTTTCAATCACTACAATCCCCAAAATGAAAATTATTCAGGCTATATATCTGTATTTACAAATAAAAATAATATAATGACTTGTTTATCAACCTGAACAATATAATTTCTCTAAATAATGTTAATATGATTTTTTAAACTTTTTTTTATTAAAGTATGAATGCGTGGTCCGGTTCAGTAGGTTTCCCTAATATTATACGCATTACGCAGATGCTACATACGGTTAGCGATTTTTATAGCCCTAAATTCCATTTAATAAGTTTAAAATTTAATTTAATTTAAAAATAATCTGAATGTTTAATTTCTCCGCTATCTTTATATTTTTCTTATCACATTACATTGATGGACTATTAAACTATTCGAACTATTACTCATAGTAATTGATAAAAAATTATCAAACTTTGAAAGACAAAAGATATACACAAACATTTATTTTGGTCAATATTGTGCAAGACTTCAGCAGTATTTCTGGCCACCATAGGAATTTAAACTACTCGCATATCACACATTTGTAAATTGCTTCAAATTACGCATTTTGTATAGGTAGTAGCATTCTATGCGCTGGGTCGAAATTACAGAATGATTGTTATCTATCGTCTAAAGCGGTCTATCCCTGAGTAAGCATCAAATGGTCGTTGCCACGTTTCCTGGAGAATCATCCCTTTAAGCTAAATGAACACAATTCAGAGTCTATTTTTGAAAGTAATACTTCCTCCATATGATTTTCAGTAGATTTTAAATAAGTTATGATTAAGATTTTCATTATTCATTGGTTTTAAACAGTTCACACCTGTTCGCAGAGTTTCTTTAACAACAGAAGTTGTTATATGCACTGATGAATTAGACATGTCGTGCCCAGCAACAATTTAACTTAGGAGATGCCACTGAAGTAAACATGAGCAGAGGGTTTTGTCTCATTGTCTTTATAAATACTGGATGCTCAACGATAGCATGTGTTAATACGCCTCAAGACCACAAACTATTTTATCAAATTTTCCAACATATTTTACCCATATTTGAAATGGATTCAAAGCCTTTTATTGGCTGTAGGTAACGAGTATTGTATGAACACAAATTATATCCGCAATAGGAGTGCAGATTTATTTTACGCAGAACTCCGTATATTTTTTTGTTCCTAACTGATTTTACTTACTGTAAGGCATGTAATGCGTATTGCAGAAATTCTTTCAATTATTTAATACAAAGTATTTTGAACAAATAATAAGATCAAAATAAATAAATTGAAATACTTTGGCAAACAGAGTACAGAGTGCTTTAAAAAATTCTTCACACGTGAAGTCCAATGCTCAAAATTGCGGACGTCGCATCGGTTCTTAGTTTTTAAATTTTATAATTTGTAAGATATGTTTAACTGTCATATTTTGATTCGAGCTGTCGACAATCAGAGCGGAGCTACCGGCAGTCATGCCCGCTGAATATTTTGAACCGCTATGATCATCATCAGACCGAAACCTCCAGCTGGCAAACGATGACCAAACTACAATTTAGATATGTTAGAAATTTCATAAAAGTGGATTACTTTCATAATAATATTGCGCACATCACTCATTCATGATACCTTTTCCACATACAAAGAAAAAAATTGATTATTTCAGACACAAGAAACAGGTAATCTTGTCCTTTCTCATGGAAAGGATACAAAGGCTTTTATTATTTTTTGTATTCAAAAGTACGATCGTATTTTAATTGAATTGAATCTACACATTTTCTATAATGCAACCATCGTACAAAATTTGTTAAATCAGTGTAAATTTATTTTTTATTGTTAGATAGAATTCGAAAAATATACTAAATAAGAATTATTTTCAGTTGTTCGCATTTATCTCTTAACCATCGGAATAAATAAAAAGTTCATTATTCATAAAGCTTAAACTGGATAGACTGTCATATTAAATTGTTTTCATACTTCTAATTGGATATCAATTGAAGGATTTGGTTAATTTTAAAAACTTCGCAACTTTAGGCCCGTTTCGTTGTAATATATTTTTAACTTCGATAAAAAGGTTCACTAAGTGATGGGGTTTCTGTCAATGGTACTCAGTTTTTTAAACATATTTCTCAGTCTAGGCGCGTCGTGTTATAAAAATACATTTTCAACATTGTGCAAATTTGTGAACAACAGTCAATATTCCACTTAAGTTTTAACTATTTCCGTAAACAAACCACAACTTTTTATAATTTTGTTTGGTTTCAAAGCCAAAATATTAACACGCTTCTAGATACAAAATCCGGGAATGCTTATTTCATTACGCATTTTAGACAAACAAAACGCTAAAACGTTCATCATTGAACCAAAACTTTTCAAAATCTATCAAATGAATTAAGTAAAATGGAACAATAAGATTAATAGAAACATTTATATTTAAAAACTGATAAATTCGTCTGAAGGATGTTACCACACAGTAATGAAACCAATGCTTCAGAAAAGCAAATCAGGACTAATTTAATATATCATTTCACATTGCATACATTCGACTAGCCTTAAAACACAAATTTATTATTTTTAATTATAAGTATTCAGGAATTCTCTAAATTTAACTATACATCAATCAATTACAATGACCGTCACCCATCTGAAAGCCTAAATTTCAACTCCATTAAATTAAATTAATGGATCTACCGGGCTAAATTAAATCGCGTTATTATTGACAAGCTAAAGCCATATAATAAAAAAATAAAACTTTATATGATTAACTTATTCAGATTTTTCTTCAATAAGTGAAAGTTTACTTTTCTATTAAAGCAGCTTTAAAAATAATCTTTTAACATTAAAAAGTTATGTCAATATTGACACCATATACACAAAGATTTGACAAAGGTAATTGATTGATGTTACCTGCACTAGTGTGATTGTGTGACTGTTGTCTACGTCCTCAAGTGTAATTTAAACAAGTTCAGTATGTTAACAAGTGGTTGACAGTAAAAACTTAATTTCGATTTTTAAATGTGTTTCGAATTGTAGCGAAAAATTACCTCATTTTACAAATAATTTTTGTTAATATTTTAATTTGTTTCATGTTAATATAATATTTAACAGCCATCGCTCCAGATAAAATAAGCCAATGGGACTGAATTTCGCATAACTTTAGTTGTGAGTAACTCCACTCTCTACGTTTTCATAAATAAACGGGATTTATATTACCTATTTACAATATATTTTTTATCTACTGTTTAATTGTTGTTGAACACCAAACTATTAAACTTTAACGTGTGAAATTGTAAGCTCTAGATTACACAAGTGTTTGGGAAACGAAAGATTATAAGTTGTAACCTCTGTTTCAACAGCTACTTAAACAGCAGGGTTCATTTACATTTTTAAACGTTAATGAATCACAATTTAAGGGATACAGAATCTGACAAACCGAAGGGTCATTTAATAATCCAAGTTAACCATTTTTTGGAGCGAGACCTTGATGGAGAATATCCAGTAATGTACCAAACTATGTTTCGCAATATTTTCTCACAAAACTTTTATTTTGCTCAATGTCTTTCTTCAAACGTTGCGACATTTAACATCAAGACGGTAAAATAACGCGCTTCTGTAATGATAACTAAGCGCTGATTTGTGTTAGCTATCTTTAAATGAGATTATACTGCATATACTGTTTTCGTGCATCCACTTAGAGAAAATGTATACTAAACGAAGGTAGAATTTTGTGAGCATGCTAAAACCTTTCATTACTATGCTCACTGATTTTTAGAATTATCGTAAGTGTCGTGTCTTGAAGCGCGTTCGTTTTCTGGATAATTATAGCATTCAGACTAAAAATCGATAAGTGTGTATTAAATTGCAGCCTGCATAATATAAAATTTTGACGAGAAAATATATTTCAATTTCATATACGTTAAACATAAATCCCTAGGTATGAATTCCAAAAGCTTATTATCCAATCTTCAGCCTTACTTTTGCTACATTGTTCAAATTTTGGATGTGCACCTTAAACTTAGAACTGATTTTCGTTTATGCGGGTCTAATTTTCAAAAGAAAATAAGGATATCTCAACCCATGCATTGTACACGTGATTCGCCATTGAAACAATAGCGCATTACATTTAAGTTCTCTAGATTCCTCGAAAACGTAGATAGGTTTTGTCCACACTAGCTTTCTTATTAAAGACTATCCCACGCATATGATTTAGCAGAACGTTAAGCAAAAACTCAAATGAATTAACAAAGCCCACTGTAAATAATTATAAGAAATAAATTTATTTTATTATGGTAGATTTGACAATTATGCACCACAGTTCATCAAATTTTGTGGAAATTGTGATATTACTTATTGTGTACTTTATAAAAACAGAGAGGGTAAACGACTGAAAATACGACAGTGGAATATACACACTTTTTTGCTTTAAAATACTTTCCGTATACCAATTTAACAATCATTAATTGCGCAAATGGTGGAAAAAATTCATTAAATTATGTTTTAAGTAAACACCAATCACATTTTATTCAACCAGTCGTCGAGTAACATAGGAAAACTACCGACATTCCTAAGCAATGACGCGTTTTGACCTTTCATAATCATCACCAGAATACAATCGCGAACTGACTTGCGAGGATTAAACCACATTGCATATATAAGGATAGAAAATTTAAATATACAGCTCTCACATTTATAAGTCTCGCACACGTTGTAGTTGACTGGAAATGTCGGCTGCACAATTTCTTTGCTGTCACGAAAATGAACATTTTTGCAGCCTTCGTCACATATATATAGGTAATACATTTAGAAAATCATTGATTGAGCGAGTGACGGTAAAATTTATTTAATTAAAAATTAGCATAAATATCTATAAAAAATAAACTTTAAAATTTGCTAGAAGTAAAACACATGAAATTTGAATAATAACCAGAGAGGAAAAATACTATCAGATTGGTAGATTATTGCTATAAAAAGACTTCTTAAAAACTTTAGTTGCAGAGAAAAATGTTCGATACTTTCTCTCTCCCCTACAACATTCTGCACACGAGATGAGATTATGTATACCGGGAATTTGAGATAGGTGAGGTAAGGATTGATCTGATAATTACAAATAGTTATATATTGAGTTTAGTAACTGAGACAAATTCTATTTTTAAAACAAGTTTGAGTCGATATATATATATATATATATATATATATATATATATATATATATATATATATAGAACGGTTTTGGAACAAGGTTACCACATTTGCTTAAATCTGCTATAGTGAGTATTGTGCTGTGGATATAAGGAGACTAATTGGCCTGAAGATGGAAAAGGGGATTCACCTTCCGAAACGTCGCCAGTAAACAAAGATGTGATAGAACCGCATTTCCATTGGGACGAATACAAACTCAGCCCGATCGAAGACAAAACAAAATTGGAAATGGTGATCAATCGGAACTTTGTGAAACTGTCCGTGCAAAGCTACTACCCGCGTACGCAAAACGCGGCATTGGAAAATAATCTGTAACCTCTCTTCCACAATACCAAATACTAAATATCAGTGTGTTCTATTGACGGTAATTTGGCTACGGCTACGTGTTTATTCTATTTCCGCCAAATTGATATAGGTAGTTATCATAACCACCCTCGCAATCAATGACTGCCTACATAAATTAAAAATAAATTAGGCAAGCGTTAAAAAAGTTTTTGTCTTACCTACACAGACATTGATCCGCTGGCATTCCAGTCTAGTACAATTTACGCAACACTAATTAAATTCATACTGAAGAATATATATTTCGATTACTGGAAAATTTACTATCGTAATAACGTTACCATCATTAATTATCAAAAAAAAGAGATACAGCACTCGCATTGAGATAGATCAATTACAGTTTAGTCGAATGATAATTCGATTTGAAACTATATTCCGTCGGAAATATTTTATGAAACCAGTCGTCAAACAAAATAACATAGTGCGTGCGACTGGCGGTATATTTTTATATTGTTCGACGACCGGTTTAATACAACGGGATTGGTGTTTACTATAAGCTGTCACAAATGTTATCACCACTCGCAAAATCAAGTATTGTTTAATTGCACTGCCTATATATATATCTGTGTTTGACGAAAGCTGCAAACAGTTAATGTTCGTGAGTGCATAGAAATTGTGCAGAAGACGTTTGCACGACTACTAGAGGTGAGAGCCTTGTATCTAATTTTGCTTTCAATATTTATGCAATGCGGTTTGATCCTCGCAAGTCAGTGGGCCGTCGTACTCTGGTGATGATCATAGAAGGTCGAAACGCGTCAGTACGTGAGACTGGCGGTAGTTTTGTTATGCTGTTCGACGACTGGTTTAGTTCAATGGGATTGTTGTTAACTTCAAACTCGCAAAATTGATATAGATAATTTGTGTGTGAATTTTTGTGTAGTAGTAGTAGTAGTAGCAGTACTAGTAGATATGCAAACAAATTCCAATTGAACTTCTCTATCGATATTGAATATTAATGCACTGAGTAAAAAATTGAAAATCCATAAAGAATTTACAAAAAATGATCTTGCTGATTTGTTAATTGCATATTACTATTGTTATTGAATTCAATCATATATATGGCATATTATTCACAAATAACTTAATCACAGGACAATAGTTTAATTCGACTTTCATTAAAAAATTGTCTAACTTATAATGGACGATTGCTGCCAGCTTGCTGTATATTTAGATTGCAATTGATACAAACCGGTGTCTGCCTTTTTAAAACTCAAGTCAAATATAATTTATATAATACAAAAATTTGCATGAAGTGAATTGTGTGACACATAATTAAACGGTCTCCGGTTCTATTCCTTCCTGCAACCTTTCGGCTTAATATCAACAAGCTGCCTAATAGTTTTACACGATATAACCTGTCAAAAAATTTTATTCTTTGTGTCTTAAAATGGCAGTTTCAGCTGTAGTTGAAAACAAAATTAGCGGTTGCCCATTTTATCTTAAATCTAATGAAGCATTTTTCGTTACAAACTTATAATTTTATGCAATCTGTGCATCTTTGGGCAAAATAGGTAATTGTCATTACCGTAAACCAAGTTTCCGTGAATTAGATTTCTGTCAGTTTAAGTTCCGGCTACTATTGATGTGGTTCTAGAATGGGGCGAAACCAAAGTCTGCAAGTTTTTTTGAATTTGTTATCTAATCTGAATTTTGTATTATACCAATGATGAGTTATTATGTATATTTACGCAGTTAAAACCAAAAATTCTAATGGAAAAACTCATATAATTATGCAAAAAATATATTGAAATATAACTTAAAACATAAATTTTCATAAGACTTATATTTATTTAATTTTCTCTATTGGCATGGCGTCTATTATATAATGTCAGATCTGAGACAGCTAGTTAGAACATAAAGTCTTAAGGTATGGCAGATATGCTCTACCTTATGTGTAGGCTAATTATAAAATAAAGTAGGTTTATGATTTGCAAATGGCGTGTAATAAACAGAATGGATGATGCAATTAATAAATTTCCAGACTCCAAATTAAATGTATCCACTTCGAGTCCCGTCAGCGTGAAATCCTGGAAAGTACTTAAAAGGTTTCAAACATGCGCGAATTATTCTTGCTATTTGATTGAATGTGTAGCTTATACCTACAAAATAAATAATCAATATCCTGTCATATGACTACATATCAGTTTAACTTCGTCCAGTGACATTGTTTCTGGTATATAATGACAGATCGTGGGTGGCCAGTTAGAACTTCAGGTCTAAAGAAATTCAAAATAGATTCTTCATGAAGAAAAAGCTTACCAGAAACATAAGCTAAAATATGACCTTTAATTGCATGTAGAATGCGACACGGTTGATGCAGTGAAAAGAATCACAAATGTCGAAAAAAATATTCCCACTAATGCAAGAACTGGTCTAGTGGATAAATTCCCTTTTTTAATTGATGCAAATTTTAGTTAATACTGACAAGGAAAACTGCTACCATTAGACTTCAAATCAGTATATATATATATATATATATATATATATATATATATATATATATATATATATATACAATCATGTTAATTAAAAAATACTGCCATTTATATCTGAGGGATATCGAGAATACTTCCATCACCTTGATTGAGTATGTGGTAGTGTATGGCCAGCTTAAATATTGTAATCTTGAATGCTCTCAGCCTGAAGTAGTCTCATTTTTCAACTTACCGATATTTAGGAAGTAAGACTGTATGAGAAAGAGACCTATAATATTTATGCAGTCATGGACAGAACTGTTCATTTTTTATCAATGCGCAATTCCAATTTCGCAAATGAGGTAATCTAACACGCAATTCTATTCATAAGAATGAAGCCTATCTTATCATAAGAATCAAAATGCCAACAGTTTGAAGAGTTAAAACCTTTTTATTAGTATGACTTTATCACAACCAGCGCACTTCATCATACAAGTTGTACAGAAAAAGCAACAATACTAAAGCAGCACTCAACAAAAGAACAATTTATGCGAATTTACTTTTGAAAGTGGACACAGAATCCAAAATAGTTACTAGTCGAATGTAATAAAACGTGGACCAATCATATGTTTAATACAAAACCGATAGTTATTTGAAGGCCAAAGTCCCTGTTTATCGTAGATAAAGAAATACACAATACATAGTCAAAAAATAGTAGATAAAGCAACAGGTTATCAAAATCATCCGGGGATAGTAAGCCTTATGATATAAACGATAAAATCGCTAATTTATCTTTTAGAAACAAGGATCTGCAGTATAAATTGTTCAAATGTGAATATTTTAAACATTTGACGCAGAACCGTGCATTGATTTCCAATTTGAATTTCATACAAATGTATTTTTCTAATATAATTTAGGTGTAACTTCGTGGAAGTCGCTTCCAAACGAAGGTTTAAAAGGACAAGTCCCGGTCAATCATTATAAGCGGATATCGTGCCAACTAAAGAAGGCCTAAAAAATTAAATTAAAATCTCTTAATATATTTTATAAGCGATATCCTTATAGACTCAAAATAGCATAAGGTATCTGATGCAATTCATCTACTAGACCACCATTAGGTTATTACAAGGACGTTGTCAGAAATACTGCGACTGAAGATCGAACTCTAAACCATTTGGTTCACAGTCGTAAATGCCATTTCCTACACTACCAATGAAGCACAAAACATGCAATTTTTTGCTTTTTAAACAAACTTGCGTGCTCTGGTTAATTTTTTTCAGATGAACCGTCGTGGAAATTAATGTTAACATATAGTTCCAACTAGCCAGGCCAGATCTGCTTTAACCGGCGAACATCGTGCAAACTGGAGAGGAGGTTATGAATTAAATTATAATGACAGCCTTACTTTATTAATAAAGTCAAAAGGGACCTAAAATAGCAGATTGAGGCTGGCTTGCTGAAATTTTACGCTTGAAGATTTTATCACTGGGTCTCAAACGAAATAACATTGGATTTAAAAATGTTGTTTAAAAAACCTGAAAACTAAATGTAATAAGCAGTTCCCGTGGAGCAGGGAAAGGATTTCATCAAGTTAGACATTATTTTTGCAATTATTTAAATTAAGCTTCTGATCATGACTTAAACACCAATCCCATTATATAGATACATTTGGCAGTATAAACTAAAAATTTCATAATCAAGTAAAGGCAAATCCTCCGGTTGGCTGTTTTCGTCCATATTGTGAGCTCAACAAGTAATCTCCAGAATTTGCAAGTTTGACTTCCAGCCGCAGTATTTTTCACTATTAAGATAGGCAACCTCGACTAGCAGATTAGAACCAGTTTTCCAATATCTGCTGTTTCGACAATACAAACTTAATTTTTACATTAACTGCTACTATTAATTTAACACTGAATAAGATACATAACATATTTCAACGAATAAAATATCTTTGTACAAACACAGAAATTATACTTAAACAAATTTATATATTTAATTACCGTTTGAATGGTAGGATTTGATTAGGTTTATTTTGTCATTGCAAACTAATCTCTGAACAATATACTACACTTAAGTCACCAAAAATGGACCGCTTTCAACTTTATTTGGCTTTCATCCGTCGTTTCGATAACTTTCATGGCCCGGACTTCAACTATGGAGTATTGAATTTAGAGACTTGAAATTTGACCGCTATACTACTGAAACTGCGTTTTGCTTCCATGATTAGTTATATGCAATTAGGTTTTTGGTCATTATTTACTTTAGGTGGATCCACTGGACATAGCATTCGGCCTAAGATTTCAAATATTCTGCCCAGATCTGTCATTGTATGGCGACCACAAAGCCGCCTGGACAAGGAATATTCGAATAACATAAAATTAAATTAAATAAATAAATAATATAAAGTAAATAAATAAAATTAAATATACCTTCGATGATATTTGGGTTTTATTGCGAAAATCGACATGTTCTTGAATTAAAATACTGTTCGAAGAAGCACTTGCCACTATGGGCATGTGCCAATTTAAGGACAAAGCTAGTCTTTTGATAAATTGCATTTGATATATTACTTGATATGACTGGTCTAGGATTTATAATTCTAAAGTTGGTTTGAAAAAGATACTCAGTGGAATACACCTAAAAAGTAGAGTAGCCAAAAAATAAAAGTTGGAACAAAAGGAAAAATTACGTGCAATGCGCGAATTTAGAAGCGTACCTAGCAAAATGTAAATCTCTGAACTAAGTGCTTCTTGACTCAAATCTAAGTAGCCGCAATTATGGAAGGTACAGATGAATCTCCAATAAGGAAGAAATCAGTCGGTTTATTTTAACTAGCTATTTTAAACTGCTTAACGTATTAAGTCTAGGTCACGGAATTCTGGTATGTAATTGATAAATGTCTAATGAGGAAAAACATGTTTTACATAATAAATATCATTTACAATTTTTTTCTATGGATAATTTGAAATGGCAAATGTGCATTACCTTTGATTAAAATGTAAAATTATCATTACATCTTTATGCATAATATATCAAACATTGACAGGTCTTTTGAATTAGGTTTCGTTGTATATGAGATGATTGTAAATAGTAAAGCTTCAACCATGAGAGTAATATTATATATTCAGAAGACGCAAGAATCGTGTTTAACTCTACACGCTATCTGCAAGTTTAACTAAGGAAAGCGTCATCGCGTTAAAATGCAATTATTTACCGTTTCAAATAAATTAAAATTAATGGCCACAACTCGATGGACGTGAAGCGATTAAAATTATTTTATTTTACATGACAGATCATCATATTTGTGCGTAGATATATGTTATTAATTTAATTGAAGTCCTTCATTGTGCGACTTGTCCAAAACATTTCTCATAGATCACGATACAGTTAACATGGGATCCAATTCACAATATTCTGAATTGCAGACGTTATTTGAACACAGAAGCAGTCAAGTCAAATACCACATGTTCTATTCCCAAACCGTAAGACCCATTATTATAAGGATATCTATATTTTAAGCCAGCTATTTATATGTTAACGAGTGTTTACATAAAAGATAATGCAAATTTATTTAAAATGTAGGAGAGTTGGAATTGACTGTTACAAGCGTTACTAAATATGACTCAGTAAGTCAAAATTTTGCAAAGTCAAACAGCGTGGAATGTTATTATTACGTCACAGGTGGGATTCTATAACATTAGCGATAAAGAAATTTGTATTTCAACCGAACATTTCGGCTTTCTTTTATTAATGGTAGTTTTAGTCACTCTAGTGAAATTATCAAATAATGGTGAACCTATGATCTAAATGACAAAATGTCCCGCATCAACAAAATAGGCATCACTACAAAATAAATTACAATAGTGCAATGCTAACTTCATGTGTAATTTTTTGTATATATTTATACTTACTTTTACTTTACTGCGGCTGACTCCTTTTGGGGGATAAGCCGGCTCCATAGAAATCCCGGATTATACCTCTCCATGCCGGGCGGTTGGCAGCCATTTCGGAACATCGAACATTCCAACACCCGAAATAAATAGGTGTTTTCGCGCTGATACAGAGCGCGTCGCTTGCCGGGGACGCCGTAGCATGAACGGTATTTGTGACATTTCATGGAGTTTCTTGGGAATTTGGTACAAGTGGTGTCCCCTCACCACTCGGCTTTTTGATCGAGGACGCACCCTATCCTTTGCACACCAAGCGCAGTCTGCAAGGCAGCAGTAAGTTGCATGGTTGCCGGTGGCTGTTGAGAGCTCATTCGCCATTCGGAAGTACGGGGTACTGTCCAGGAGTCCATGTAATCCTGTGGCTGTTGAACCCTTTTGTGGCGGGGAACACACGCCGAGTCATGGTGCCGTCGTCGGGCTCATGTGGTATTTTATAGGAGATCCGATTGCCGGTCGGAAATCCACCACGCCCTGGTGACACCACCGCCATAGCCCCGTTAGCCCATGTACGATCGGCCATCGAGACATGGTTGACACCGTCGTACCACGTTGAGGAGGGGATGGCCTTTACGACGGGTATATATTTATGCATGCAAATTGCATAAAATATCACATAAACCCGTCTAATAGTCCTGTTTCGTTTTTATTTATCGTTTTTCAATTGTGGCCAGAATTTGTCAAAGTCGTTAATTATAAACACTATTTTTTAATACAAACTTTAATCAAATTCATGTCTTTTGAATATAAGAACCGTTTCCTTCACACATTCTACTCATGTTTATTCAAAGGAACATATATATTTTCTTTCAAATATTTGTTTTTAAATACATATATACATATACACACACCAATATATATGCATGTGTTAACTTGCAGAAACTTCAGGAGAATCTTTAATGAAACGGATCGTGTATCTGATTAAATTTCTTGTTATCTTTGCAAATGACAAGAGTATCATGGATACAATTAATATTATTATCATTATTATAATGATAACTATAATTATAATCGGTCCTTAAAAAGAGATAACTACCAATAATGTGAGTCGAATATGAGACAACTATTGGTTTATGCATAATTTCGTAACTTTTGACTGGAATAAAATAATCAAATTAATGGATAAAACAAATGTTATGCAAAAAATTATTTATAGACAAATTCAATATGACCGCACCTCTAAAAGTCCGTTATGTTTACGTCTAAAATTACTTCTTATAAATTTAAATTAACTGTTTACAATCCACTGATACCTTTATTTTGATGATTATTCGATGAATCACGCCATTTCGCTTCGCCCGAGCTTCACACATTTTCGTCACATAACACCACAATTGCCAACACAATCTGGCACAGTGTCGTATCATTTCTTGATTAGAGGTTTGGAATTTAGTAAAAAACAGTAAAAAATCCGCTCATCATAAGCTGATGTCTGCTTCGTATAACTTTCATTTCATTTAGTTATATAAATTATTAATTTAGTTTCCTGATTTTTCTTAGATAATCTTTATATATTTAATCCAAATTCAACCCACTTGTTACCCAAAACTGACTATAGAAAGTACCCGATATTACCTTACACTTGTGTTCTGGCGAAAAGAAACTTCCATTTTTTAACTGCGTGCATATACCTACTCTTAAAAACTAATGCCGCAATAGACGATTTAAATACAAATTAAAATTACCAATTAATTCTGTCTATATTAAATGATTTCTGAAATAGGCGCTATTAATATTATAGGCAAGCTGCGAAAAATGAATCTTATCTCAGTTTGAAACCATGTTGACAGAAACGCCGAACTCTTCGACTTCGTGTTTCAATTATTTCCTTGGACATCTCGAGTAATGAGCAGATGCGAATATGAGAAATCAGGCTCTAGAATGTAGTTCTGCGCGTGGCTATCAATAGAAGTTCACAGAAAGATGTAAAAATACACCATCTACTAGAAATAATAAAATATACGAATCTGATAAATCTAGGTGGGCCACCCTAACAAATTGTTGCTCGACTAATTAGGCTACTGGTGCAACTGTCTCTTGATAATAGAAAACTTTAAGTGTAAGACCAAAGGCTGAGCGATTCTGCCCCTCAGTAGTTGATGATATTTCGACTTTAAAAGTTCCGATTCGCTCTTTAATGTCATAAACATTGGACGTTTTCGCTAGGTAAGACATGTTAATTTTCCTTCAGTTAATTTTTAAGAAATTGGAAATTATTGGTGCCGGCATCCTCTAGTGAAAATGAAATAATTCCCCATAGCATTATTCTTCTTTCGCTTGCTGCAACTAATCTGGTGTCGTTTTTATGGCCTTATAACTTAAACAGCTTACGATCTGCCCATGATACTGAATTGGTTTTCAGAAGTGGGTAATTAATTCACCGTTAAAATACGTTTATCTAACGCGCCTCACTTTCATAGATTGAATGCCTATAATCTGCCCATTATTTATTTATAAATTGCCAGCTCCGAACTGCGTGACAGTGTTTTCCTTCGTGTGGTATGAATGGACTATTATTAGTATTGTAACCCGAAACACATTGAAACGCTTCGTTTGTTGTCACAGAACAACGAGCCCAGTAATTGCCTTGATGAGGAAAGTTATTCAATGTCTATTCTGTCCTTAATATGTTTTTACGAAATATGCAAACTGCAATTTTTTCGTTTGGCCGCAAATGAATCTTCGACACAATTTGTCTAGAAATTGCAGGACGCATAGTCTATAACTTCAAAATGAATGAAATATTGTTACAAAGCGACTATTTTTATATCAATAGTTGTAATCTGGGCTTATGCAAATTTGATAATGCTAGGTAATACACTAAATCAATTATTTAAGGCGAGTTACTGGTTAAAAAGTAGGAAATATAACGTAAGGAAGCAAATAAAGTTCACAATTTTAGTTGACGGAGAAATAAATCGTCTATTAAACCGATAATTTATTAGAAAACCGAACCCAATCAAAAACCTATATATGTCAGAAAACTTTTTAAAGGTGTCATACCATCCAAATTCTTTATTGAAAGCATTAAAAGGTAGTGACTTTTTCGGATGCCTACCATAAGCGGCAAGATCGATTAATGAAAAAGCGAATTGAAGAATAGTTTGGACTAAACACAGCTGACAAAGTGGTGAACAGATAAAAAATGTTTGCAGCGGAGAACTAATATATACGCAATTATTTATTATTTGTTGCCCACCTAGTAACAAATTAGTCCAAATATGACGATTTGGCTAAACCAAAGTCAGGAAGAATTGAAAGTTTAATATAATGTGCACATTCGTTTCGTGCTTACCGGTGACTTATCAGTAGGAGTTTATATTATGTATTTTACCCACTATATTTTTGTGTGAGGATTGTGGTGAAACAGGACGGTACAATCTCCTATACACATGTGTATACCTGCCACAGTGAAGCTAACTTAATATTAAGTCTTCGACAATGTGACTTTAAAGCCTACTCAACATGTATAATATATGCCAAGCAGGTAGGTGGTGCTAAAACTATGGCTATTGTGTCAGTATCAGATACCATCACTATGGTTGCTGATAAGGTACATGGTATCAACAAAATGGATTTTAATGTATGAACGTTTCCGAAATAGCTGTAAATAAAGTTTTTTTTAAATTTTTATCCAAATCAGGCAGATTTTCACATGTTTCTCGATTAAAAACGGGAAAACAGTTACGCACGGCGAAAGTGGATTTATGTTGAATACTTTATCTTCGGTTAATTAAATAAAAGAAGTTCGTGCATAATTTAAATGTTGACCGGTGTATTGTTTATGTGCGTACCTCAACATGTGCGTTTCCCGCATTCTGTTTCTGATTTTTCAATGAAGGTATTCAATCTTACTTAGTCTCCCATCCTTTCTAAATTTTTCACTATAAAGTACCATATTTTCCAGTCGAGATGAGGTCTGGTCAAAATCAAGTGGCCTTCTTATAACTGCCTTGTTTAAAATACATGTATGCTTCACTAAACTTTTTTTAATCCAAATTACAAATGCATACAAATGGCTGAACTCAAATTTATGCACAAATCAGTTTTCCATATTTGCAGAAAACATGAATTTCGCAGCTTGTCTAAGTATTTAGGTTAGCTAGGTGAAAATTATAATTAGTTTGCAAAAAGGCATATCACCAGGTGTGCAATAAAAGTTGTATTTTCATAATTGAAATCCGGCAGAAAAACCATGTTCATAAATAATAATTGCATGGTCAAGATTTTCGTCAAGAATGTTAGTACGACCTACTGGAACTGAGAACTGTTGTTCATCAGATAAAAAGAAATATGCAAAATTATATTTCTGCTTGCCCAACATTAGGTGTCTGTCTTTCTTGAAACCAAGTTTGAAAGCCAGAGATAAATATCAGTCTCATCGTTTCTAACAGGTTGTTCAACATAAATAACTACCGACCTACTATGACTGTCATCAGGGCACTACAGCATACCAGTAAACGAGGATTAAACTGCAAAGCAAAAATAAGGTAAGCAAAATCAGCCATGAGGCTTTCAAATACAGTTGCCTCGCAGACATTGTACTAAATTGGAAATATCAATTAAAAAATTTGTTCGCAGTACCAAACATTATATTTTGCAGTTCAAACATACAATTAGACAATCTTTTATGAAATTTTATAATACATTTAGAATTACACAGTAGCACTTTCGTTCTATCTTTCCAAATGATTTTACTGGAGGTATGAACAGAATTAAACAAAAAACAAAAAATAATTTGTTTGGATAGAGGAAAAATCCACGTTAAAAATGCACAAATATCTATATATAAGCCCACATTATTGAAAAAAGGAAGACCTATCCAGGCGCAATTTTACAATGGGCTTTCACAGCCCCGTGGTAATGCCAGTGCACGAAAATTTTGTTTTTTTTTGCACAGATTTAGAAAACGTCTATTTGTTGAAATAGTATCCAAATATGAAAGCATACGATCACACCTAGCTTTTATTAAAATTGAAAAGCGCTTCGTTGGCATTTCACAATTTTTCAAAACATGACATGTTTAGCTTTAGACGTATGTGCAATACCAACATTACTCTGCAACATCCTTGTTGGTGTGTGCTTTGACAAGCATTAATCCAATCTTCTAATGCATCTGTCAATATTCAATTGTCCACAGAAACAATTCCAATTATGAATAACGTTAGATGTAGACTGTAGTGGAATCGAATCTTTCACAATTAGAAGAGGAGGTTTGGTGTTGGTTGTTATCACAAATAAGTCAGCTGCAAATTTTGTAGAGGCCAAAGCGGAGTGCAATCTATCTCCTATGCGTTTCATTGCCTCTTCACTTTTGTGCTGGGAGTATATATATATATATATATATATATATATATATATATATATATATATATATATATATATATATATATATGATAGGTTCCATATCAATGGTACAAACATTCACAAGGGGCTTTATTAAATCGGTAGGTTTATACTTATTTGTAAAATGGACTGGATAACAGTTTAGAATGAGTGTTACATACACGATGCAGCTCAATCCGCAGGCAGTCTGGCGATAAAATGCGCAATATCCTATTACGCAGTGTGTTAACGCTAAGAATACTCTTCATTTGAAGAGTGTATGTATGGAAAAGTGAATATTACGCTGCGTGTGTTTCCTTATGGATAACTAATCTGTACAAGATGCCATCAGTTCAACATTTGAGTGACACATCAAGAAAGGCTAAATCATCATCCTCCTCGTATTCAATTGTAAATTAAATATTCGAAGTCCATTTATTAAATTTATTCCGAAGTTGCGAACCTAGTAACAAATTAGTTTAGTTGTGACCAAAAGGATAAACCAAAGGCAGCATGAGCGGAAAGTATAATCTCATGCACATTCGTTACGTTACTAGGTTCGCAACACCTAATACATACTTGCATATATATTAGTTCTTCGCAAGAAACAGTATTTAACTGTAATATATTAAATTGAATGATGCCATGCTTACCGCGAAATGTGATAACTGATATCGATCAAGGCCATAGTGTATGGATTTACTGGAGTAACAGGTGTTCAGAAATTGTTGTAATTCTCAATTTCGGTGAACTTTAACATAAATTGATATCCATCAAGTTGGTATCATGTACCGACTCGGAAACCATAGTGTTAGTACCATGTACCTTTTCGGTACAATAATGTTGGTATCGGTTACTAACACAATAGCCATAGTGTTAGTATCCTTTACAGACTCGGTATATATATTATATAGTGTGAGTTAGCGTTGAAGTCGCATTGTCGTTGACTTTAAATGATGTTAGCCTCACTATTGCAGGTTTACACATTCGTCTAGGAGATTGTACCGTCCTATTATTCCACATTCTTCTACCAAATATATAGTGGTTAAAGGGCGTAATACCGGCTCCTACTGATGAGTCGCCAGTAAGCACGAAACGAATGTGCATGAGATTATACTTTCCGTTCATGCTGCCTTTGGTTTATCCTTCTTGTCACAACTGAACTAATTTGTTACTAGGTTCGCAACAACTAATACATACTTTCATATATATTAGCTCTTCACAACAAACAGTATTTAACTGTAATTATTCCGAAGTTCTACGGCATGCAAACGGAAATCGAAGACGAAATTCATACCTTTAAAAATTAATCAAAGTTATTTCTTTCCATCATGCATATTAACATATAGACCATGATGCGGGCCAGAGCGGAACCCATTCCTAGATCACATTTATGTCGGTATAGATGACCATTAAAACTTAAGCGATTCTCAGAACAACATATATACGACAGTATATTCAAATGCGCTTCACTAAATTGAAAAAATGGGAAATAATCCCATACATAATGGCATACAAACTCAATTGTTATTTTAATCGAGATTGTGATCCTGATATAAACATATGGCACATTATGTACAAGCATTTGTCAGTATAAGCTAAGCATTTTATAAGGTAGAAAAGACAATTAATCCAGTAAACAGGGTTCGAACTAGATGGGAAATCTTTACATACATAAGCAATATAATTAAACAATAAATGATTGCGCTGGTGGTGGTAACAATTTTAAAATCAAGTTTGCGTGATCGAAGTAAGCGCCAATCCAATTGTATTTAACCAGTCGTCGGACAGCAAAGCAAACCTACCACCATTAGCAACGCAATTTTTGTTTTGTTAGGTTTTTCGACGACTGGTTAAATACAACGGGATCGGTGTTTACTTCAAGCTCACAAACTTGATTTAAAGAATCGTTACCACCACCCGCGCAATCAATTATTGTTGAATTGTATTGCCTATAGATATATATGTGGCAAAAGCTGCAAACGGTTAATGTTCGTGACTGCATAGAAATTGTGCAGCCGACATTTCTAGTCAAGTTCAATGTATCCGAGACTGCTAGAGGTGAGAGCCATACATCTAAATTTGATTTCCATATATATTCAATGCGGTTTGATCCTCGACAGTCAGTTTGCCGTCGTACTCTGATGATGATCATGGAAGGTCGAAACGCGTCAGTGCGTTGCGGTTGGCGGTAGTTTTGTTATGTTGTTCGACGACTGGTTAAATACAATGGGATCGGTGTTTATATGAAGCTCGCAAAATTTATTCAAAGAATTTTTACCACAACCCGCGTAATAAATTATTGTTAAATACATGGGAACTCATCACGTACTGTCCAGAAATTGCCACGAGCAATAATTGTAATCACCATCAGCGCAACCAATATTCATTTAATTATATAAATTTTCAATTCAAAACCACTTCCCAAAATCAAAATCAAAAAGGTGATTAAACTGATCGTTATCACCACCTGCGCAATCATTATTATTTTGAACATATAAATGTGCCATTTAACACTACATCCCCATATCAAAATCACAATCTTGAATAAATTGATCATTATCATCACCCACGCAACCAAAATTCATTGGATTATACAAATGTTCAATTCAACACGAATTCCCAAAATCAACATCACAAACTTGATTAAATTGATTGTTATCACCATTCCTGCAACCAATATTAATTTTATTATATATGTATGTTCCATTCAAAACATAATAATCACATCATCATCATCACAATCTTGATTAATTTGATTGCTATTTTCAATTCAACACCACTTACCAATGTGAACATCCCAAAAATGATTAAATTCATTGTTATCGCCACCCGCGCAACAAATATTGATATTATTAAACAAATGGTTAATTCAACAGAACAACTCCATATCAACATCAAAAACTTTATAAAATTGATTATTATCACCACTCGCGCCATAAATACAAATTGGATTGTATAAATAGTCAATTCGAAACCATTTCTGCATATCAATTTAACAAACATGATTAAAGTGATTGTTAAGACCATCCTCGCAACTAATATTCCTTTGATTATATGAATATTCAATAGAACACACTTCCTTATATCAACATCACAATCTTGATTAAAGCGATTGTTATCACCACCCGCGCAACCAATGTTAATTTGATTATATAAATGTCCAATTCAACACCACTTCCCCATTTCAAAATCACAAAATTCATTAAAGGGATTGGTATCACCACCAACGCAAGCAATATTCATTTGATTATATAAATGTTCAATTCAGCACCAATTTCCCATATCAAAAACACAACACTGATCAAATTGATAGTTAATGCCGATCGCGCAACCAATATTTATCTGATTAAATAAATGTTCACCAAAACACCACTTCCTCAAATTAAAATCACAATCTTGATTAAAGCGATTGTTATCACCACCCGCGCAACCAATGTTAATTTGATTATATAAATGTCCAATTCAACACCACTTCCCCATTTCAAAATCACAAAATTCATTAAAGGGATTGGTATCACCACCAACGCAAGCAATATTCATTTGATTATATAAATGTTCAATTCAGCACCAATTCCCCATATCAAAAACACAACACTGATCAAATTGATAGTTAATGCCGATCGCGCAACCAATATTTATCTGATTAAATAAATGTTCACCAAAACACCACTTCCTCAAATTAAAATCACAATCTTGATTAAAGCGATTGTTATCACCACCCGCGCAACCAATGTTAATTTGATTATATAAATGTCCAATTCAACACCACTTCCCCATTTCAAAATCACAAAATTCATTAAAGGGATTGGTATCACCACCAACGCAAGCAATATTCATTTGATTATATAAATGTTCAATTCAGCACCAATTCCCCATATCAAAAACACAACACTGATCAAATTGATAGTTAATGCCGATCGCGCAACCAATATTTATCTGATTAAATAAATGTTCACCAAAACACCACTTCCTCAAATTAAAATCACAATCTTGATTAAAGCGATTGTTATCACCACCCGCGCAACCAATGTTAATTTGATTATATAAATGTCCAATTCAACACCACTTCCCCATTTCAAAATCACAAAATTCATTAAAGGGATTGGTATCACCACCAACGCAAGCAATATTCATTTGATTATATAAATGTTCAATTCAGCACCAATTCCCCATATCAAAAACACAACACTGATCAAATTGATAGTTAATGCCGATCGCGCAACCAATATTTATCTGATTAAATAAATGTTCACCAAAACACCACTTCCTCAAATTAAAATCACAATCTTGATTAAAGCGATTGTTATCACCACCCGCGCAACCAATGTTAATTTGATTATATAAATGTCCAATTCAACACCACTTCCCCATTTCAAAATCACAAAATTCATTAAAGGGATTGGTATCACCACCAACGCAAGCAATATTCATTTGATTATATAAATGTTCAATTCAGCACCAATTCCCCATATCAAAAACACAACACTGATCAAATTGATAGTTAATGCCGATCGCGCAACCAATATTTATCTGATTAAATAAATGTTCACCAAAACACCACTTCCTCAAATTAAAATCACAATCTTGATTAAAGCGATTGTTATCACCACCCGCGCAACCAATGTTCGTTTAATTATATAAATGTTCAATTCAATACCACTTCCCCATTTCAAAATCACAAAATTCATTAAAGGGATTGGTATCACCACCAACGCAAGCAATATTCATTTGATTATATAAATGTTCAATTCAGCACCAATTCCCCATATCAAAAACACAACACTGATCAAATTGATAGTTAATGCCGATCGCGCAACCAATATTTATCTGATTAAATAAATGTTCACCAAAACACCACTTCCTCAAATTAAAATCACAATCTTGATTAAAGCGATTGTTATCACCACCCGCGCAACCAATGTTAATTTGATTATATAAATGTCCAATTCAACACCACTTCCCCATTTCAAAATCACAAAATTCATTAAAGGGATTGGTATCACCACCAACGCAAGCAATATTCATTTGATTATATAAATGTTCAATTCAGCACCAATTCCCCATATCAAAAACACAACACTGATCAAATTGATAGTTAATGCCGATCGCGCAACCAATATTTATCTGATTAAATAAATGTTCACCAAAACACCACTTCCTCAAATTAAAATCACAATCTTGATTAAAGCGATTGTTATCACCACCCGCGCAACCAATGTTAATTTGATTATATAAATGTCCAATTCAACACCACTTCCCCATTTCAAAATCACAAAATTCATTAAAGGGATTGGTATCACCACCAACGCAAGCAATATTCATTTGATTATATAAATGTTCAATTCAGCACCAATTCCCCATATCAAAAACACAACACTGATCAAATTGATAGTTAATGCCGATCGCGCAACCAATATTTATCTGATTAAATAAATGTTCACCAAAACACCACTTCCTCAAATTAAAATCACAATCTTGATTAAAGCGATTGTTATCACCACCCGCGCAACCAATGTTAATTTGATTATATAAATGTCCAATTCAACACCACTTCCCCATTTCAAAATCACAAAATTCATTAAAGGGATTGGTATCACCCAACGCAAGCAATATTCATTTGATTATATAAATGTTCAATTCAGCACCAATTCCCCATATCAAAAACACAACACTGATCAAATTGATAGTTAATGCCGATCGCGCAACCAATATTTATCTGATTAAATAAATGTTCACCAAACACCACTTCCTCAAATTAAAATCACAATCTTGATTAAAGGGATTGTTAGTCACCACCTCGCGCAACCAATGTTAATTTGATTATATAAATGTCCAATTCAACACCACTTCCCCATTTCAAAATCACAAAATTCATTAAAGGGATTGGTATCACCACCAACGCAAGCAATATTCATTTGATTATATAAATGTTCAATTCAGCACCAATTCCCCTATATCAAAACACACAACACTGATCATATTGATAGTTAATGCCGATCATGCAACCAATATTTATCTGATTAAATAAATGTTCACCAAAACACCACTTCCTCAAATTAAAATCACAATCTTGATTAAAGCGATTGTTATCACCACCCGCGCAACCAATGTTAATTTATTATATATGTATTCCATTCACATAAAATCACACCACCACCGATTATTTGATTGCTATTTTCAATTCAACACCACTTCCCCATTTCAAAATCACAAAATTCATTAAAGGGATTGGTATCACCACCAACGCAAGCAAATATTGATATTATTAAACAAATGTTTAATTCAACACAACAACTCCATATCAACATCAAAAACTTTATAAAATTGATTATTATCACCACTCGCGCCATAAATACAAATTGGATTGTATAAATAGTCAATTCGAAACCATTTCTGCATATCAATTTAACAAACATGATTAAAGTGATTGTTAAGACCATCCTCGCAACTAATATTCCTTTGATTATATGAATATTCAATAGAACACACTTCCTTATATCAACATCACAATCTTGATTAAAGCGATTGTTTTCACCACCCACGCAACCAATGTTAATTTGATTATATAAATGTTCAATAGAACATTCCTTCTCAAATCGATGATTAAATTGATGATTATCACCACCGCGCAATAATGTTAATTTGATTATACTGTCAATTCAATACCACTTCCCCATTTCAAAATCACAAAATTCATTAAAGGGATTGGTATCACCACCAACGCAAGCAATATTCATTTGATTATATAAATGTTCAATTCAGCACCAATTCCCCATATCAAAAACACAACACTGATCAAATTGATAGTTAATGCCGATCGCGCAACCAATATTTATCTGATTAAATAAATGTTCACCAAAACACCACTTCCTCAAATTAAAATCACAATCTTGATTAAAGCGATTGTTATCACCACCCGCGCAACTAATGTTAATTTGATTATATAAATGTCCAATTCAACACCACTTCCCCATTTCAAAATCACAAAATTCATTAAAGGGATTGGTATCACCACCAACGCAAGCAATATTCATTTGATTATATAAATGTTCAATTCAGCACCAATTTCCCATATCAAAAACACAACACTGATCATATTGATAGTTAATGCCGATCGCGCAACCAATATTTATCTGATTAAATAAATGTTCACCAAAACACCACTTCCTCAAATTAAAATCACAATCTTGATTAAACTGATTGTTATCACCACCTGCGCTACCAATATTCATTTTATTATATAATTGTTCATTTAAAAACCAATTCCCAGTTTCAACATCAAAACCTTGATTAAATTTATTGATAACACCACTCGCGCAACAAATATTCATTTGATTTGTTCAATACAAAACCATTCGCATATATCGACATCATAAACTTGATTATATTGATTGTTATCACCACCTGCGCAACCAGTATTAATTTTATTAAAGAAATATTCAATTCAACATCACTTCCCCATACCAAAATCACAACGTTGATTTATTATATTGATTGTTATCACCACTCGGGCAACCAATTTTCATTTGATTATATAAATGTTCAATTCAACGCCACTTCCTCATATAAAAATCACAACCTTGGTTTATGTGAATGTTTTCACTACCCACGCAAATAGTAATTATTTGATTATTTAAATATTCAATTCAACACCCCTTCCCCATATCTACATCGCAGACTTGATTAAATAGATTGTTAATACCATCCTTGCAACCTACATACATTTTATTATATAAATGTTTAATTTGACACCACTTCCCCATATCAACATCACAACCTTGATTATATTGATTATTATCACCATCCGCGGAAACACTATTATTTTGATTAAATAAATGTTCAATTCAACACCAATTCCCCATACCAACATCTCAACCTTGATTAAATTGATTGCCATCAGCACCCCACTCAACTAACATAAATTTGTTTGTATAACTTTTCAATTCAACAGCACATCGCCATATCAAAATCACAACCTTGAATAAATTGATTTTTATCACTACCAGCGCAACCAATATTCATTTGATCATATAATTGTTCAATTCAACACCACTTCCCCATATCAAGGTCAGAATCTTGATTAAATTGATTGATATCACCCCCCACGGAAACAATATTCATTCGATTATATAAATGTTCATTAAAACACAACTTACACATATCAACATCACGATCTTGATTAAATTGATTATTATCATCATCCACGCAACCGATATTATTTTTATTATATAAATGTTCAATTCATCCCATTTCTTATCAACATCAAAACCTTGATTAAATTGATTTTTATTACCACTCACGCAACCAACATTCATTTGATTATATGAATGTTCAATACAATAGCACTTCCTCATATCAACATTACGAACTTAATTAATTAGATTTTTATCATCACCTGCGCAACCCATATTGATTTGATTATATAAATGTTCAATTCACCACCAATTCGCCATATCATCATCAAAGTCTTGATTAAAATGATAGCTAAAGCCGATCGCGCAACCAGTATTCATTTGATTATATGAATGTTCAATACAACAGGACTTCCTTTTTTCAACATCTCAAAAATTATTAAATTGGTTGTACTCATCACTCACGCAAACAATATTCATTTAATTATGTAAATGTTCAATTCAACACCACAACTCCGTATCAAAAACACAAACTTTATTGTATTGATTATTATCACCCCCTGCGCAACCATTATTTATTTGATTATATAAATAGTTAATTCAACACCACTTCCTCATATCAAAATCAAAAACCTGATTATAGTAATTGTTAACACCAACCACGCAACTAGTGTTAATTTGACAATATAAATGTTCAATTTAACACCACTTCTTCATAACAAATTCACAAGCTTGATTAGAGGCATTATTATCACCACTCACGCAACCAATATTCATTTGATTATATAAATGTGTAATTCAACGCCACTTCCTCATATTAACAACACAATTTAGATTAAATTGATTGCTAAAACCGATCGCGCAAACAATATTCATTTGATTACATGAATGTTCAATACAACACCACTTCCTCATATCAACCTCACAACCTCGAATATATTGATTGTTATCACCACTCGCTCAACCAACATTAATTTTATTATATAAATGTTCAATTCAACACCACTTCGCAATATCAAAATCACAACATTGATTAATGTGATAGTTATCACTACCCACACAGCTAAAAATTATTTGATTATATTAATTTTGAATTCAACACCACTTTCCCATATCTACATAACAGACTTGATTAAATTGATCGTTAATACCATCCGTGCAACCTATGTACATTTTATCATATAAATGTTCAATTCGACACCACTTCCCAATATCAACATTACAAGCTTGATTAAATTGAACGCTATCACCACCTGCGCAACCAATATTCATTTTATTATATAAATGTTCATTTCAACACCAATTCCCCGTATCAACATGACAAACTTGCTTAAATTTATTGTTATCACCACTCGCGCAACCAATATTCTTTTGATTATATCAATGTTCAATACAACGCCACTTCCACATATCAACAACACAAACTTGATAATATTGTTTATTATCACCACCCGCGCAAACAATATTAATTTGATTAAATAAATGTTCAATTCAACACCAATTCCCCATACCAACATCTCAACCTTGATTAAATTGATTGCCATCAGCACCCCACTCAACTAACATAAATTTGTTTGTATAACTTTTCAATTCAACAGCACATCGCCATATCAAAATCACAACCTTGAATAAATTGATTGTTATCACTACCAGCGCAACCAATATTCATTTGATTATATAATTGTTCAATTCAACACTACTTCCCCACATCAAGGTCAGAATCTTGATTAAATTGATTGATATCACCACCACGAAATCAATATTCAATTTATTGTATAAATGTTTTTTTCAACACCAATTTCTCATATCAACATCACTTCCCTTATTATATTGATTTTTATCCCCACCCACACAACCAATGTTCATTTGAATATATAAATGTTCAATTCAACACCATTTCCCATATTTAGATCACAACCTTGATTAAATTGATTGTTACCACCAGTCACGCAATCAATATTCATTTAATTATATTTTTACTCAAATGGTTACCTTAAAGGAACATTTGTAAATAAAGACCCAATATCAAAAGAACACATCCATTATTGATTAACGTTCAATTTATCTAATTTTGTAACAAATTAGAAAGCGTCTTTCAAATTGTACACGTAACAGTTGTCCCCACAGGCTTTAATACGTTAGATAATCATTTCGCCAATTTATGCGTTGGCGTATTTGGCATTGTCACAATAAGGCTCAGCGGAACGCAATGTTTTTTTGCCTTTGGTAATACATACATTCTCGGTATTTTTGCTCCAACCGATCTCCGTTGTTTATTTTCAGCATTTCTGATCTACCCGGATTGTAGAAGGTAGGATGACTGCGTCGAAAAGACTTTCTCCGTTTTCAGCGATGCATCACTCTTAAAATCAATGCTCACTTGTGGAACAGAAATCAAACAATTACTTTGGAAACGTAATAATCAAGAGCCATGGCAACCAAGCCAGACCCACTTCCCGGTGAAATGGCAATACGATCATTGTCTTTGGCCATTGCTTGTAACGCAGCAATGAACGCTTTACACAACGGAAATTTCATAGTGATTCAAATTCTGCTTGCGTTTCTACATGATCCACTCTGCTCAGAATGCAAAACGTTTTTCCAAAAACGAGAGCCTCTCTTTATAACGAAATCAGCTTCATCTTTGTTAACATTTTTCGGATCAGGCAGTTTGTACTGAAGTGAATGCTTCAACCTTTCAATAATTTCGTGTTTCGACATTCCTCGAGCATCATCAGAATACAGCGTGTATTTTTGCTTAATCTAGCGATACAAAGTGGTCTAAATGTGTTAAAATGAAATAAGAGTGACTTTAGGATAATGCATTATTTACTTTTAAAACAATAATGAGGTTCGTTTAAAATTAATTAAACTTTATTTTTGTATAACTATTCCACATCAGTACTAGAAAGTAAATAAAAAATAAACCTAAGAAATTCAGCACAGGGAGCTAAATATAATTATTACTCTAGTCAACGTGGCAGTGAAAATGAAATTTCTCAGATACGACCGCACTTAGTGTAGATTTTCGGATTTCTGCCCAAAAACATACAGCACCCTATCGATCCATAAGATGGTTTATTTTCGTTCAGTGTAAGAAGTAGAGACCTCCTCACGAACGCCAGGTTACATTTGCTAGGAGACATGATTTAATCGGCGTGTAGAGGCTCCTAACCTAATCGTATGTGAGAACCCCATAGATGCCAGATCGCTTGTAGTCCTAATATTTACAGTAGAATCTGATAAGCTTATATTTTCATTCGCATCTGCTAAATTCAAACATGCAATATCTTGCACTAACTTTCAACTGTCCTCAAATTTAAGATCTGCATCCATATCTATGAAATTTAATTATTAATTAGACACTTAATGTTAGGCAAATCGGGATGTGAAACCTGTCTCGTACAAAACACCCAAACAAATAATCTGGAAAGAACTAGACGTGAACAACAGAATAATTAAATTACCTACTCCAGAACTCCCCTTCTATGTGTACATCAATAAAAATATAATACAGTATAAGCAGGTATATATTATAGAATTTCATCAGTTTTTAATGAAGAAAAATGTGACAATTGCAGCAGACCAAATAAGATACAACCAGTCGAGGACCGTAATGCTCGAAAACTGAAAATGGCGCACAATTCAAAGTCAAGTATTTTAACAAAGAAAGTTCTGGAAAATAAAAGAAAAAATTCTTTTTAAATAAAATTCCTTACAGTCAGCCAAGGTGGTTTAAATTTATCAGTTAATGTTACTTTAATTTTGGCTGAGGATTTATCTTCCTCCACCGGCAATTCTAATAAAGAGTTCAATTTCGTGTAAATTTCGAGTAAAGCTTATTTTCATAGTAGATCAGATGATAAGTGAATCCATCCACCTAGTAGGATTTTCGTCAATATCAGAAAATTTTTCATTGTAAGCTAGAAAGAAATTGGTAATTCTCGCATGTAAAGTATGAGGGCTGAATAAGGACGAAACCAGTCTACGTCATTAAATGCATGTGCTGCCGCATGCAATAAAAAATTTCTCCTGACAAATATTATTTTTAGAAACCGCTTCCATGCTGTGATAATGAAAGTCATTTTCCGTCCATGTCCCCATTTAGAACATTTTTCTTGTTAAAATTCCATCTTCCCATTTTAATAACAATAAGCCAAGGAAAGACAGTGCGTCCGACTTAAGTTTCTTAATTTTTTAAGATTTACAAATTATTACGAATGTCTCGTCAACATATATATATAATATATATATTTATATATATATATATATGTATATATATGTATATATATATGTATATATATATATATATATATATATATATAGCAAGCAGCAATTTTCATTTTTGGTCTCCACTTTGCCATGTCTTATCTGTTGAAGATATATGTCGCATTGCTTTGAATTAAATTTACGAAATTGAAGTAAACACCAATTCAATTGTATTTAACCAGTCACCGAACAACATAGAAAAACTTAGTCAGTCGAACCAACGCGTTAAGAACTTCCAACGAAAACTAGCTTGCTCATTAGAGAATGCTGTAGAAAATTGTGATTGACCAATCGTCTCTTGTGAGAAGGTGAATCATAACCTAAGGAAACTATTTGGAATATCTGCAGGATCAACCATGCAAATAACGTAGTATATATTCAACATGAAGATTGAAAATGTTCGAAGCTCAAGTGTATCCATGTTATAAAGTTATTATTTCGTACGAAAACCATGTTTAGGACACTCACGAGGAGATTCATATACATTAATAAGACAACTAAGATTGTATGGACTTACTGTAGTAACAGATGCTCAAAATGAGTTCTAATTCTCAATTTTGGTGAAAGTTAGAATATCTTGAAATTCATTCTGTTGCCTCCATTTACCGACTCGGCAACTAATATTTTGGAACCAAGTATCTATTCAGTAACCATAGTTTTGGTATTTGATATTGACTTAATAACCAAAGTGTTTTTACTTATCAGGCTCGTTATATATTATATTGAGTGAAATGGCCTTGAAGTCGCATTGTCAAAAACTTTATAAAAATTAGCTCCACTATTTCAGGTTTACACATTCGTATAGGAAATTGCACTGTCCAATTGTCCCACATTCCTCATCCAAATATATAGTGAGTAAAAGGTGTAATACCACCTCCTACTGATGAGTCGCCAGTAAGTACGAAAGGAATGTGTACAGGAGATTATACCTTCCGTTCGTACTGACTTTGGCTTATCTTTATGATCATATTTGAATTAATTTGTTACTAGGTGAGTAACACCTAGTACACAGTTTTAAGGAAAAACTACCTTCAAAATACCTCAATATTCATTTCCTATTATAAATTTTCAGTCAAAACTGATCATACCACCTAAGAAAAATAGTTAAAGTGAGAAGTTTAATTCAATTTAGTTCACATCTACATGTATTTCGTTAATTTCATAAGTTACTGAAGTTTCATTAAAAAGCTGATACTCACATAGTTGTGCATAAGTTTGGAAACGTTACCCTTTCACTAAAATAGAAGCGTCCATCCATTTAGATTAAACGAAGTCATCGCAGTTAAATTTATACATGCATGCTTCAAACTAAAATTTTAGAGCTATTTAAGTATGCATGATGCATCTATAGGTAAGGCATCACTAATATCATACTTAAGGACATAATTAATATCTACCTTGCAAATTGAAATTAAATAATCAAAGGTAGAGTCAATGGTAATTAAGATTATATAATATTACGAAATTCTACATACAAGTTTAAAAAAAATAATTGTCGGATAATTTATTTAAACGTTAGTGCGCGAATATTTGTTCATGAATAAAATATTAATTCAAAATAAGTGAAGGTCAAATAAGAAATGACTCACTGAAAGATCCCGGTAAAACAGTAAGTAAAGGTGAAAGTTGACAAAATTTTAACGTCTCATACCAGCTTAATTTTTTATAGGCTTCCTAAAAAATATTGTTTTTCTGTATTTCCTGTCTCCGCTGAATAAAGGACAATATCCGATTTGCTAATATGCTTGTATTTGCATGCATTTATATGTTCGCCTTGCCTTGCCTTACTTGGACGCATGGCATATTTCACATACATGACATTAACATCATTGCATGGAATTTCATATGCTCCCCATTTATATAAGAGTTCAGTTGTCTCCATTCGGTTAAGACGTTTATTGCCTCGGGTATGGAACTGCTTTAAAACGATTAATCTGTTATATTTTAATACTATTGATTTTACTTTTCTGCATAGCTTCCTTTCCAGTAATACCATGATCTGCATATCCTTCTTCGTTCTCTCTCTCTCTCGCTCTCTTCCTCTTTCTCTGTCTCTCACTTTCTCTCTCCTCCTTTCTCTCTCCTTTCCTCCCTCCCTCTCTCGTTCCATTTTTATATTCGTTTATTCCTTAAAAAATCTACTGATGACATTAAGCATCATTGTTTGAATAACTTAAGACGGTTGACATTGGCACTGATTATTTTTCGAAGGTTGCTTAATTCAACCTCGATATGTTTTCCATATTTTATTGAAATGCCTATAATTGTCATCGATTTTAAGGACGCAAGTTTTAGTATGTATAAGATAAGCATCTCTTTTCACTGTCCGATCTTTTCTTATTAACTTTACATATATAAACGGTAATTCATCTTATGAATCTTTCCCATGATGAATTAAATTTTACCCCATCAATTAGTTTCACGATAGAAATTTCAAACATCTTCACTACGTTGTTAAAGTTAGATTGTCCAGTTACAGAACATATAATTTTGGCTTACAAAGTATATGATCTAAAAAATATTTTGGTAAAAATGCACAAAGGCGCTACCAATTGGTGCAGACAATGGTTTTTTCGTTAGGGCATCTCTAATTTACCTATAAAATATCCTCTTAAACGTAATATGAGCAGATCGTTCTACCTATAGTATGCCTTAGGTGCCAGTTTATTGTTAATTATAGTTACCAGATCAAAGCTCGCCAGACAGTCGCATTCTTTCAACTTACATTTATCGACCACCTTGACAAAATATTAAGGTTTTATCAGTTGGCTATATAAGCGATTTGAGTGTTTTTGATTCTGTTACACAGGAAACTGGCAATTTTATATTTTTGTGAGTGCTCAGCAATAACATTATTTCTTAAAAAGTCACGACGCTTATGAAACTTTAATAAATCTCGCGATCTAATTTCGATTTTACCTGCTTGTACGAGATTTTTACCATGTGTTGAATCAAATTGATCATTAAAAATACCACTTTTGAATAAAAAGGTGACTTTCCGTTGTAACCTATGAGTTAGGTTTTAATTATTATATTATTTGCCTCCTTATCATATAACTGTATATAAATACTTTCACAATATTAAGACTGTTTCATTAGAACGGTTACTACTCCTTTATTTGTCTGTAACTAATTTATGCAACAAAATTAGGTTAATATTTCTCTTCTTCGTCTTTCAAATCAATTGCTGTTAAGATTAATCAAGATTTAATCTTCCTGTTTTTGGAAAATTATTTGGCTTCATTTACGACCCTCCCCCCTCATTGGTGACCTCAATATTCGGTGATGTCTAGAATTGAATAACAATTTAAACAGAACCAACTGCTTCACGATATATATTTAATTGAATAATGTTATGATCACCGCGAAATGTGACGACTGGTATAGATCAAGGCCGGATTGCATGGATTTGCTGTAGTAACAGGTGTTCAGAAGTAGTTCTAATTCGAAATCTTCGTGAAATATGGCACCTCCCAATTCCCTTGTGTTGGTACCACGTACAGGCTCGGTAACCATAGCGTTGGTAACATGTACATATTCGACAACCATAGTGTTGCTATTAGGTACCCATTCAACGTTCATGGTGATCGTACCGTTGACGAGCTCGGTATATATAATATATATATATATATATATATATATATATATATATATATATATATATATATATATAGCATAGTCGAGGACTACAGCAAGTTTACAAATGCGTATATTAGATTTTACCGTACAATTGTGCCATATACCTCACTCAAAGATATATAGTGAGTGTAGAGCGCATTACAGGCTCCTTCTGATAAATTGCCAGAATGCAACAATTGATTGCGCGGATGGTGGTAACAATTCGTTAAACAAAATTGACGAGCTTGAAGTAAACCCCAATCCAATTGTATTTAACCAGTCGTGGAACAAAGTAACAAAACTACTTCCATTCGCACACAAGTTCGCGTTTCAACCTTCTATGACCATCACTTGAATACGACGCAAACTGGCTAGCGAGGATCACACCACATTACTTATGTATGGACAGCAAAACTAGATATTCGGCATGTACCTGACTGGAAATATCGGCTGCACAACTTCAATGCAGTCATGAAAATTAACTGTGTGCAGCTTTCAACACACACATAAATATAGACAAATCAATTAAACAATAATTTATTTCAAGGATGGTGGTAACGATACTTCCAATTAAATTTACGAGCTTCAAGTAAAAATCAATCTCATTTAATTTTACCAATCGCCGAATAACACAATAATATGAGTTGAAAAAATTGTAAATCTTTATTTAGAGTTTTTAATCTTTCAACTTTATACAACATTCAAACACAAAACTGTTGTAAAGAAGACACTGTTTTTATAGTTTTAATTGTTAAATTATACTTTTTACGAATATAAATATTTTCCCTTGTATCAAGTTAGATTATATATGATAACGAAACATAATCGAAGGTGAATATGGATAACAAGTTTTACTTCATAGATTCATTCGCCACTCATTAATAGAACCCAGCAATTTTCCTAGAGCTCATAATATATTTGGTTAAGTTATGAGGTTAAATGGATGACAAGGTCACCGATTGGTTAAGCACGTATCAATGTGCACGGGACATGCAAAGCCAAACTATAACTCATTGCGCGAAATATTCTTTTCTCATTGCACAGTTCTAGTTTAAATATATGGTGAGCTAGGAGCAAACTGTCGAATCGTATTGATCATAAATCCGTAAAAAGGTAAGTTGTGCAGCAATAGAATTACACAGTTTAATAATTCAGAATTAAAAGATTTGATATTATTCCACATTAACTAAATAGTAACTACGTACGTCATTTCTAACACACAAATTCATATACATTAATTATTCTCAACCAAATACGTATAAATATTACATTTATGTTATAAAATATATTCATGCATTTTTTAAATGAAAATACGCTTGCATTTCTGTTTTCCGTATGTATTAAAGTTTGAATTTATGCATTTTTTATGCATGTAGGTGTGCAAGCATACATGTATGCCATATTTATATATGCATATACCAGTGGATGTTCATATTTATGTATGTACATATAAGTATTTATGTACGCATTAGGTATGAATGTATTTATTTATGTATGCATGCATGTATGTATTTATGTATATAATTATGCAAGCGCTTTTAAATGCAGATATCTATTTTAATATAAATATATGTATTCTTGCACGTATGTTAACCTAAGAATGAAATAAATATATTATCATCATGCACAGTCATACAAAAAGCCAATAGTAACTAATGCTTCACTGGCATATAAACATAAGAGAAACGGAAAAACATGATTTTTTATAAGTAGCGACTAAAATGGCATATAAACATAAGAGAAACGGAAAACCATGATTTTTTTATAAGTAGCGACTAAAATAATTATTTATGCACAAAAATTGTTAGTGAGATTTATTAATATATTTATCTATATAAAACAAAGAAGTGAGGCAAGCTAAACCTCTGCACAACACCATTATGGGGAAATCAGCATTAGGGCAAAGCAACATTAGCATTCCAGTTTCCTCGTGATTTTCATTTTTCTTTACGTCATAGACAAAACCAAACCTCGCAACTTACTCTGTCCTACTAAGACAATAAAGTTACGAAGATCAGTCTGCTAGAAATCTGTAACAAGATCGCCACGGAGTTCGACTCGATGATATATCACGCAGGGTTTCCAACTAAGAACTATGATGTGCATGTGGACCCCATCCTGACAGACAAGTGGGCCCTATACTACCCAATTTTGATTTAGTTTACTTTAATTGTTTCTGCCATGTCAAAATATTTCCACCTTGTTTCTTACACCTATCTGGCACTGAGTGAGAGAATGGTGCTGGACAGGACAATGGAATTAGGGGCCTACGCAAAACGTGGCCGAGCCAATGTAGTTGATGGAACCTTAATTTTTCTAACGAGGAGCACTTGTTGTCGGATCCAAAAATATGTCTACGGAAGTCAGCGTTGGTTATTCGTTGTTGGTTATCTACACGTGATGTGCTTCTCAAACACAAATGGTCTAAAGCGTCCAAAATCATCAATTTTACGAGATCAAGTTTCATTAGCGTATAACAAAACTGCGTGAACAGATGCACTGTAAACATGACCTTTAAGACAGAGTGAAATATTTGAGTTTCTCCATAAATGGCGAAGGTTCGAGAAAGCTACTCTAGCTTTCGCGATTCTCATACTCACCTCAACAGGCATGCGATTTAATTTATTAATAAAACTACAAAGGTATGTAAACCTGTCAACTATATCCATATAGTCAGTGGTGCGTGATTCTGTAAAAGTATCTTACATTTAGAGAGTGTGAATTTTATACCGAAAGACGGAACAACATCAACTAACCTATTCAAGGTGGCATGACCAGACTCTCGATTGTCGAAAACGGGTACGATATCGCCTGCATAGTGAAGGTCGATTAATTTACAGCCTTGGCTACCTTCAATACCTGCGTTAAGAACGTGTGGAAGTGTGTTGTTCATAATAGCATTTATAATTATGTTAAACAAAACGGGGTAAAATGGACAGCCTCGACGAATACTACTGCTGGTAGTAAAGCTGTGCGTTAATTCTATATGGACCTTAATGTGACCACACGTGCTTGAGTAGAGAGCACGTATAATATTTACAAATTTTGTCGGCACACCATTTTTCGACAGAATATAGAATAGCACATTATGATCCATACAGTCAAATGCACCTTTAATGTCTGGAAAGACAGCTATAGTGAGACGGTAATATTCATGTCGCTGTTCAAGAACATGTCTTACGATAAACACATAATCTATACAACCTCGTCATGATCGGTATACAGTTTGTTCTTCTCTAGTATCTGATACACACGGAGCGCTCAGACGACATAAGGTAATCGCAGCACATAACCCAGACGAGACTGAAGTCAATCTTTTATCAAAATGATTACCGAACGAAATATGATTGCCTTTTTTGAAGATAGAGATGATGATCAACTCATTCCCGGAAAGTGGTACGGTCTCCTCATTTCATATAGTACGAAAATCGTTAGTCAACGCTCCCGAAAGAATATCGCCACCATCCTTAAATAAGCCTTCAAGCAAATCATCAGAGCCTGTGGCTTTGGGACGTTTAAGAGATGGAAATGCATCCAGTATTTCTAACTCTGATGGTTCTTCAACATTAACATTCCCCGCTGTTGATACAAGCATGCTTTAGGGAATCGGATTTGACGAATTTGAAAAGATAATTCATATTTAATGTGTTCAGTCCATCTATCAAGACTACTTATGTTTTGTCGGTATTAGTTAGTTGTTACCATCATTTATATTATCGCTAACTTATAATTTACTCGGACCTGTTGCACGGATAAACAGTAAAAAACAGCGGCTATTACATGATGTGAACGCTTCTTCTATCTCTTAATACTTTCTAGTCAAAAAGAATTCGAGATCGACTGTAGACTGCGCTTAAGTCTGTGTCTTACATTTCTACGAACATTATTATGAGCCGAGCTAGGTGGAAAATGGCGTCTTCTTTCGAATATCTCCATAGATTTTACAGAGAACCAATGATCATTTCTACGGGGGCCTACAATGCCACATATAGTAGTACTTTCATTGTACATAGTGGAGCTTACCTTGGTCAAAATTAATACGACTTTTCGCAATCAAGACCGGTAATCGAGTATTGGGCTCAGTGATATGATCAACACCCACCATAATCATAGTATCTCAAAGCGCGTTATTGTTAGATTGAGAAGAGGATAGAGGAAGAAAGGAGGTGGAATCTGAAATGAAGATGTCTGCAGTATCCTGACTTCCCTCATTCCTGCACGACTTAGCAGATAAAGTGATCGCTTTTATACTGCGCCATGGCCGATGCAAAATGTAATCATTATGGTTTGTATCGTTCATTGTTATATGTGGACTGTAAAAGAAAAGTAGGTTGCCCAATCGTAATGAGGATGTTTTGTAATCTGATTTCTACTCCTCTTAGATAGTCTGCCAAACATAGCTGATGAGCACTATCTGCCCAGATGCCAGAGGCCAAAGTTTCCTTCGGCATCCGAAGCGCAGCACGTCTCGAATGCTTGCTTTTATTCCGTTACTAAACATTTAGCACTACGTGTTCCAGCGTAGTTAGGCCAAACTCGAGGCTTCGGTTACGGTTTACTGCGGCTGACTCCTTTTGGAGGATAAGCCGGCTCCACATTTCATGGAGTTTCTTGGGAATTTGGTACAAGTGGTGTCCCCTTACCACTCGGCTTTTAGATCGAGGACGCACCTCTAGCCTTTGCACATCCAAGCGCAGTCTGCAAGGCAGCAGTAAGTTGCCTGGTTGCCGGTGGCTGTTGAGAGCTCATTCGCCATTCGGAAGTACGGGGTACTGTCCAGGAGTCCATGTAATCCTGTGGCTGTTGAACCCTTTTTTGGCGGGGAACATACGCCGAGTCATGGTGCCGTCGTCGGGCTCATGTGGTGTTTTATAGGAGATCCAATTGCCGGTCGGAGACGCACCACGCCCTGGTGACACCACCGCCATAGCCCCGTTAGCCCATGTACGATCGGCCATTGAAACATGGTCGAGGCTTCACATGTAACGAGATGATGATTGTGTCCCATTTTACCCGGCAAGGTTCATGCTACCATCCTCGAGCTGACTAGCTCGTGCTCACCGGTCGTCAGGCCGGAATTTCTATGACTACGGGCCACATATAAATATAATTGTACTATGAAATTTGTATAAGTAAGCGAACATTGATTGCACAGGTGTTGATATCAATTCTATAAATCAAGTTTGTGGGCATGCGGTAAACACAAATTCTATGTTATATAACCAATTACATAGCATAGCGAGCTTATATTCATTTCCATCTTTAGAACACAATATCAATCCGCGTAGCCAGGACCACACTGCAAATGATATGTATGTCGTGGAAAATCAGGTAAATGGCGTTCACCTCTTGTATTCTCCTATACATTGTACTTTACTATAAATATCATCGCCAAATACCTACACAGTCAGGAAAAAAATCTGTCAATTTTCACCACATGTATATAAGTCATGCAAATAAGTGATAATCGATTGCGCCGACCAAGATAACAATTCGGTAAATTTAGCGCCAATTTTTGGCAAGAAAAAGATGAACCCTAGTCATTTTTCTGACATATAAACCTGATGTGCAGAAGGCTTAAGTAATTGGACACACTTCCGTTAAATTACAGTTTGGGAAGCTAATTGCCGGGCACTTTTTGTGATCTTCATTTGATATATAAAATTTAATAACTCGTTTAAGTGTACTTTGGTGAATGCAATATTACCTTGGAGCAAATATACAATAGAACCCTGGTGGTTGGTATTCTATGTATTCGGTGCGAAAGCTAATAGCCCGCCCATCCAGAATTCGTTTGAGGACACCAGTCGAAAGTAAATTGTCTTCAGAAAAACTTCTATCAGCGATGCCACAGACTACGCTTTTAGTAAATCAAGATCTACATGGTTACTGGAAAATCGAACCGTTACCTTAGAATTAAAAACAGAGGCGTCAGACATGGACTAGATCTATCTGCACACTACGGTGCATCTGAATTCTCTGCCGAGGAAAGGAAAGGATTAATAGTGAAGTTAGACAGCATTGACTTAATGGATTAATCCATGGGAAAGGATAGATGTTTACATATTACCTTTCAATTAATTAATTTAATTTAATTTAATTAATTAATTATTAGACATAATTGTAATTGAAACGGTGCGGCCATTTGTAGCACTGACTGTCTAGATTAACAATTATTATAATCAAGGTTGTGATCTTGATATAAACACCTGATACATTGCGTACATACATTTGTCAGTATAAACAAAGTGTTGTACCGTATTGAAAAGGCAATTCGACCAGTAGACTAGTTTCGTTCTTATTGGGATCTCATCACTTACTATTCAGAATTTGTGGCGGACGGGCTCGAACCTTGGCACGTCTGACTCGGAATTTTGTACTCTAACCACTGAGCAGTCTTGCCGCGCAACACAAGTTCGCTAAATTACAGTTTAATACGTGTTTAAACTTGTTTTTAATGAAATTTGTTATTAATAAATAAGATTTTAGCACTAATTAAATTATGGAAGTATATTTTCCATACTACAAGACGATTTTAAAAAGTGAATAAAAGTTCAGCATTCATAAATTAGATAAATTTAACCAACCGGAATAAACCACATAAAGAATTGCAGGAGGTAGACTAAAAATGGACGTTGTATTACTCCTATTAACTCTAAATCATAACAGTCTGACTCACTTGCTATTTCGACCTTTGAAATGATCACTTTAGAACGAGTAGTGGCCAAACTAAATGAAATGAAGAGAAGCCTGTAGGAATTTAAATTCAAGTGTGTTTGTATGTGACTATAAGGACAATTAGGCAATCATTGATGACATAGGTGTTCATTTTCAGTAATACATATACTTCTTGCAGTTTGATCCTCGTCAGTTGTGCTCTGATCATACTCATGAATGATCAAAATGCAACATCACGACAGTAGTTTTGTTATGATATGATATGCTATATATATATATATATATATATATATATATATATATATATATATATATATATATATATATATATATATATATATATATATATATATATATATATATATATATGATAAAACATTATTTGCAAATACTGAATTATAAAAACAGCTTCAAAACCTTTATTTTCCTTCTGTAAATCGATTCGTCCATTTTCATGAAAATAAATTTTTTAACTGTCTAAGTTAACTGGATTTGTTACCAATCTACCGCGGAGAAAGTAAATGGTTACACAAACGTGATATTTTTAACCATTCTGCAAAAATGAAAATATTTTTCCGTGTAAAATTTGACAAATTTTATTTCTATTTTGGAAAAAACAATACAGTTAATTTTGCACATAGATCTATTTTCCAGAAGCATTTGCTATGCTAAACTTCATTTGACAAAGCAAGTGACATGCATCTATGCATAACTATCGTAAGCATAAATTAATGAATATATTTTTTAAATCATATGGATTAAAATCGATCAGCCCAAGATACTGCTATTTCGTAGCAATAATGTCAATTTTCTGCACTCTTCTCAATTTGCAAAATATGCTCTACAGCAAGACTTCAGTTTTTTTGTTTCATATACCTGATCCCTTTGTACGAAAGGTCTTTATATCCCCTGTTCATATTTTCATACTATATTTTCCTGGATCCTCTTCCGGTCCCATTTATCAAGGATAAGTCCATGACACCCTAAATTTGACTATTATTAAAGCAGGTATTAAATTACATTTAAGTTGATTTATCTATGCCTAATGGAAGAACTCATAACAATTAATAACTATTTACTAGAAAAGCGTGAGTCATAACTGTAAAGCATTTGATTATTCGTTCTAAATATTTTGGATTTCTTTCTCAAAGGCCTTCGTCAGTTCTCTGTAGATCACAAGTCATATAAATAGCTGAAACTCAGCCTATGCTAGTCACAAGACAAACCAGGTAATTCTGAAACATCCACCCTCGCAAATTTTTCATTCTGTTAATGTGAAAGCACCGGTAGCAAATGTCCTGCACGGTATCTACTCAAGTTCATAAAATAATAAGATAATAAATTATCAATAAATGAAGAGCAGAAAAGAAAATTTGGACAACTACATGCCGTGATAAAAAATTATAGGAATACTGTTAAGGTAATATTCCATCTAAAGTTTCATTAATAATTGTGGCGCTCTTTGAAGGTCATAGGTAGTAGATATAATTAAAGGATAAGAAATATGGTTTGAAATCATGAAGAAATCTTAAAAATATTTAAAACATTAATAAATTTCTCGGCTACCTGTTAGCTTTTCTTAATCCACCATTCGTATTCTTTAACTTTACAGTTCTAATTACTGAAAATTTTAAAATCTATTAAACATTGGTACTGTGTTTCAAATCCGGCTTATTTATTACTTCAACTGCCACATTTATTATATTATCACTTGATTTGTTGTCATAAGTTAACCTAATCAATCTTGTTAATCTATTAAGACCACACATTGATTTTCATTTTCAACTATCCCAGTTAATTGCATTTCCCAACTCTAATATATAACGTGCAGGATCTGATCAATTAACATGCCCATACTTACCTGCTTGTGCGATTTTCTTTTATTTCAATAGTTGACCACACGGTTTAATCACATATATTTGATAAAAATCTCTACATCGACTTTTAAAACCCTGATGTTTCAACACTTACTGTCAAGAGTAGGGGATTTTTTCAAAACGGTTTGCATATTGTCTTTTATGCTACTGATTTTATTCGCCTGCTTAATTTAGATTCCATTATTTCCATAACACTATGATTACACCTTTTTCCATCGGACTTAATGTACTTCCAATTTTGATTTAGTTAACTCACGACAATCATCATCGTTGCCTGGTTTAATTAAAAAAGTATTCCTTAATAGTGATTATTTCTCGCATTTAATCTCCTACATTCACAGTCTTCTAGTCTACGTTATCTATTCTTATAAATTTTAGGAGACAAATTTTTACCCCACACGTATTATTGGACTTGATATTAGTAAAACAAATATTTCATTTTCCTGAGCTATAAAATAAGAAAATGCCCAAACCGCTCAAATCAAACATTGATGATTGCGATTGTAAATAAATGTTATCTAAAGGAAAACTAGCTTGCCAAATTTAGATGTGGTATCAATTTATACCAATATGCCAATAACCAAAGCACTAGAATATTTTCCGCGTTTCCTCATTGATCATCTATCAATGTAAATAGGCAGTAAAATGTCCAAAAAAATTTTAAAAACAAACTATAAGTGTAACAGTGGAACAGCAAGTGTCGGATCCGATCGCAAATACCTCTATTCGTTCCATGGACAATAATCTGTGAGATATAGCTCCACAAATACAAAATTCTAGGTACTAATTTTGGACGAAATATTAGTTATTTGACATTATTGAGTGAATTATATGTGTATATCTAGGTAATATCTGTTTTTGTAAAGAGAGGACTGTCATAGGAGTTGATATTTCATCTTTAATCACAATATACTTAGGTGAGAAATGTGGGATATTAGGGACACAACCTCCTACAGAATGTGTAACTTTCCTGATTAACGCTAACTCACTCTATATAATATATATACTCAAGTCTGTAAAGGATGAAACACTATGGCTATTGTGTTAATAACCGATATCAATATTATAGTACCGAAAAAATACATGTTACTAACACTATGGTTTCCGAGTCGGTACATGGTAACAACCTGATGAGTATCAACGTATGCTATAGTTCACCAAAATTGAGAATTAAAACTATTTCTTAACACCTGTTACTCCAGTAAATCATATACACTCTGGCCTTGATCGATATCAATTATCACATTGAATTAATTTATTACTAGGTTCGCAACCCCTAATACATACTTGCATATATATTAGTTCTCCGCAACAAACAGTATTTAACTGTTATATTTTGAATTGAATGATATCCTGCTTACCGTGAAATATGATAAGTGATATCGATTGAGGCCAGAGTGTATGGATTTACTGGAGTAACATGTGTTCAGAAATAGTCGTAGTTCTCAATTTCGGTGAACTATAGTATACATTGATACCAATCATGTTGGTACCATGTACCGACTCGTAAACCATAGTGTTAGTAACATGTCCTGTTTCGGTACTATAATTTTGTTATCGGTTACTAACACAATAGCCATAGTGTTAGTATCCTTTACAGCCACGGCATTTATATTTTATAGTGTGAGTTAGCGTTGAAGTCACATTGTCGTAGACTATATATTATGTTAGCTTCACTATTGCAGGTTTACACATTCGTCTACGTGATTGTATCGTCCTATTTTCCCACATTCGTCACCTAAATGTATTGTGGTTAACGGGCGTAATATCGGCTCCTACTGATGAGTCGTTAGTAAGCACGAAACGAATGTGCATGTGATTGTACTTTCCGTTCATGCTGTCTTTGGTTTATCCTTCTGGTCAAAATTGAACTAATTTTTTACTAGGTTCCTTACACATAATACATATTTGCATATTTGTAAAATATGTTTATAGGAAGTATATCTTTTTCTGGTATACTTATACTGAAGTAAAATCAACTATATGGGATAAAATTCTGCATCTAATTTTCAATGATAACTAAAATCCTTAGAATAACAGACTTAAAATATAGGCAGTGTGAGTTATGTAGACTTATTGATACATTTAGTGCTAATTTTTTAAGTTCTTAACTTAATCGAAGCACCGATAAAGAATTTTTGTAAGCAAACTCAATCATTATTTCGATTATGTTTGTCATAGTAATACCGGACTTGAACTTTAGCAAGGAAACAAGATACATATCATCGATAAACAATATATAAACTTCAGTTTAAAACAAGTTTGCCAGTTTGAATTAAACACTAAACCCATTTTATTTAACCAGTCGTTGAACAACATAGCGAAACTACCGTCAGCCACACAAAATGACGCGTTTCGACCTTCCATGATGATCATCTGAGTACGACGGCAAACTGACCTTCGAGGATCAAATCGAAATGCATATACATGAAAAGCAAAATTGAATATGCGGCTCTTACCTCTAGTAGTCTCGCGTGCATTGGATGTCCTAACCTTATTTAAAGCAATCCATTATCCTGGGAACTAAACTTTCTAAACGGCAGGACAAAGTTTAACCGATAGACATTTCAGAAGTGTATGAAATTCCATGCAAAGTCTGTGACATCACGTATGCGGATTAAACATTGTGATCTATTATAGTAAAAACATGGAAATATAGAACCGCGTGGAATTAATGATATGTTGATTGATAACATCTTGCACGTCAAGCAGAAGAGGCGGAACATAAAATTAACTCGGCTGGCTGTCAAAGCTTGTCAATATTTGTTCATTAAAGGTCGAAGTAATAAATTACGGAACTTATTGATATGAAGTCAACATATAACATATTGAATGAAGCAAAGCTAAAAAATCACTATTCGTATATAATGGTATGAAGCAGATATTTCAGGAATCATAATTGGCCACTCACCTCAGTAAAATAGTAAAAGATTGCCTGATCTTTGTTCTTACTAACGCAGTTATGATTCCAGTTGATTTCTTTTTTGAACTAGATATTTCGGTTGCCGTTATTGTCAGCCTTCTTAAGTTGGTCCATCCTCACCAGGTTTGAAAAATCAAACTAATGAAGAAAGCGCGATATTTCCTCTGGCCTTATCATTTATACTTCAGATTGACTTTTCACTAGATGGTGTCACATGTGTGTGCGCATTAGTGTAACTATTAACTTAGATACGTAAAGCGAGTAATAATTAGTAACGTGTCTTTACAATACGACTATAATAGTTCATAGTACCTTTTTAGTGTGCAACAAGTATAAAGTAATTCTTTCAGGTATTATAACCGTTTCTTTCTCATATTCTTCTCCAGTATCTACAAATGAACATCTCTTTAGACATAAATTGAAAGGCAAAACAAGATAAATAAATGTAAACATGGAAGGTGCGTGAAATAAGGGTACAACCAATCAAATAAGTGCATCACCTCCAATTCAAGCTCAGTGCCTGAACATGCTTTTTTGTTTGCATAAATCCGGCTATAATTTGTTTATCCAAAAAGCTTTATATGTGATTAACTCCATTCTACATTGCATTTATTAATTATCTTAAATGCTACGTCTGGTGAACTTACGTGTGAAGTGTCAACGATGTGTTGTGCAATTGCAGACATGTATTCTCCATTTGATTTAAAATAAGCGGTTAAGTTGTAATGTTCTCTCATTCGATTAATTAACCGTTTGTTCGATCGGCCTACATAGACTGATCTGCAACTTGCGCATGCATATAAGTAAATAATATTTGATTTCGACATTAACAGCAGTTTCTCTTTGATTGCTGGAAGGCAAGCGCGTTCCTTAAATAACACTCGTATTTTAATCGCATTAAATGTGCGCATTAATGCCGCTTCAACTTTCGTTTTTGCTATTAAAAAACAGCATCCCCTTAAATTTGATGTTCAGGTAGACTGCTTTCATTTCTGGTCCGAAAACGTCTATTTCTGTTAGATTTCCCTTGCAATATTTGGTTCAATTAATTGTCAAGGATAGCCATAATTCGTTAAATCGTTTATTGATTTATAATATTATAGTATATATATATATATATATATATTATATATATATATATATATATACTTCTAATCTATAGAAAAACACATTAATAACAAAGTGGATAATGACCATTTATTTCGAGAATACTAATGTGTTTTTTCTTTCTAACTCGAAATACACTGTGTTATATCTCGAAGGCACTTGGACATAATATAATATATATATATATATATATATATATATATATATATATATATATTTATAAAGCAAATCTCTAAATTTTAGCTTCGAAACGTTATTTATTTTAACTTATCTCTGATATTTTTATTCTTGTACTAACTGTCGAGGATTTACCGATGCAGGACTTTGCGACTAATGTATTTACATTATCATGCTCTATTCTTAACCAGTTATGTCACCCGTAAATTCTTAATTTGTCAAAGTAAGAGCAAAACTACTGGTCTGAGGAATTAACATTAATCACTACAGGTTCACTTAGATAAATTCACACGTACGCGCAATTATATGTTAACTAAATACTTCACATTTATATACGCGCCCACAAACCTACACGCACACACGAACATGACGTATGTTTATCTAGTGAAACGTCGGTAATTGTTATGATACCACTATTGATTCCCCTGGTATATTTAACTTAATTCTCCACAGGTATAGGCACACAAAGAGACTTTCATTACACACGCTTATCTAGTAAAAGTCCGTTTTTGTTATGAGATCGATCATTAAGTAAAAGTGAATTCACTTTTATACGTCTTAATCCTTAACAATTTTGTGGTGTCATAAGCTAACCTTTAACAATTTAGCTCGGACGGCGGTTTTAAAATACAGAGTAAAATCGTATAAACCCTTTTTCGCACAAAAAAGATCAGGTAATTAAACAATTTATTATCGCGTAAACCATTATTTAAACACTGCAGTTTGTCATTTGTTGAAATTAAGTGGAACTCGCAGAATTTCTATCGAAATTTTATGCAACGTGCATAGTGTATCTATTAAAAATTAGGTCATATAGTAGCGTGGGCATATAATGAAGTCGGTGTGAGAATAAGCACAATTTCGACAAACGTCCAAGTTTAATGCTAATTGGTTACATAGCAGGAGTCGGAATTAAGCCCCAAACGCAAACATCATTTTTATCACATTTCTTCCATTCTGACTTTATTCTAAACAATTTAATTTGCTACCTTCACTGTCATGCCCAATAGATACACGCACATATGTAAGCTCTACAAAAACTAATATACAAATCTTGCATCATGAACGTGTGTAAATGAGCAAGAACTGTGAAATCAGATGTAAATATTTCCGTTGAAATACAATTTTGTCCACCCATGTGAGTTCCATCGCTTATGCGGATTCACTCAGTCGCAAAATAATTAATTTCTCTAGATAACGCACTCATCTACCTCGCTAGAATACAAAACAGTTCATCTAACAAATAAACAAAAGCCATATTTTTAAATGACTTGCATTTTCATTACATATATATATATATATATATATATATATATATATATATATATATATATATATATATATATATATATATATATATATATATATATACATATATATATATATATATATAATAAAACCCATTTTACAACAAGATCGCACTTATAAATAATGCCTAAGGGTCGGCTGCTGCCTCCACTATATTCTGAATTCTTATACGTTCTAGTCTTGCGCTTCTATGAGGTAATTCATATCAGCCATAAATAGAGCCACATCCGTGTGGCTGGCCTTAAGTGTTGTCCTGCAGCACCTCCTTCCCCACTTTCAAAAGACGAATTCAGAACTCTACTTAATCAATCGAACGCCACAGCACAGGGTCCGTCATGCATGCATAAAAAATGGTGTGGCGCATCGTGTCTATCTACTCCACCTGATACGGAGCATCATTGACGGAGTGTAGCGACGTGGATTCTGCCGCAGTCACCACGACGTAGTTTCTTGGCACACAAGCGGGTGCGTGTAGATCGTCCGGCATATTTTTGTCGCTGGTTGATGCACACAGCTTAAGCTAACAATTGTAGGCACTCCTGAATATCCGACATTGTTCAGTGACACTGATGCCTTGGGGCTACGGGTTTTCCTAGCAGATGTACCCACTCGCCATAATCAAGGTTTGACTAAGGAAAGCCCACAACTGTTGATACTACAAAGCACATGACTCACAGGAGTAAATTAAATATGTGATGGCACGAACGAAAGGCCTCGTGACACAAACATTACAGTACCTCAATTAGCACCCGGTGCGCTCAATCACCGATCGCATTATTCTAAGAGTGATAAGGAGCTTCTCAGGAATGTTTTATATCACAGTTTGTGCACCTCCGATAAAGTTCCTGTGACTCTAACATTGCACCGTGGTTGGTAATGATAAAATGTGTGCATAAAGTCAACGAAGCCAGTGTTCTTCCAAGCACTTTACAGTTCTTTTAGTTTGTTTCCAAGATACAAGCTCGAATCACCGGATATACATATCTATCATGGAGAGCACATAGGTCGCAATGTCATGCATCACAGACAGCGGACCCGCCAAGTAGGTGTACAAAGGTTGATTTCGTGCTGTGGCATCGAAAGCAATATGGCTGACACTTACAATTTTCTTCAATTCCCAAAGTTGGCACGTAGTGTCCCGTTGACGTTAGCTAAGAAAATATTTACCGCATCGGTCCAACCAAGGCAGCAATGCTATTATGCGACGCTTAGCGCCGCGATTTCAAGGCGTCTCAAACTAAAATACAGTCACTTCCGTCATATGGACTCCTGCACAAACCATCGTACGTTTCGACCTTCTTTCAGCACCGGTAGCACATTTCGCAGAGTGAAAATCCTAGATGGTACGAATACGATCTGTCAGTTTGTAGCTGCTTGGCTATTCCTTGGCGTATGGCTTTAATGCTCTGTTATTTGGAGACCTTTATAAACGGAAATATACCATAAAGAAAATTTCTGCTGAGCGAATCGATTGTAGCATTCTTGATATTAAAACTTTACATCATTATCCTTGAGTTCTTTAATTATCCGGTGAACTTGATTATCCTCAATTCCTATTGGAATCAGATGCACCAGTCATTTTTTATCGGTAAAGACGTGTTTATGTATACCGATGGTAAAATGTCTTAACTTTCGTTAGGCCCATTGTACTTCTAGTTTTTCCTTTTTGGTGTCTATAAGTTTGCTCCATCTTCATAAGAAAGCAACTTAGGTTCTGCCGGGCATCCGTTGGCTTGTAATACTCCTAATATGTCAACATCGGGGTGTCAGTCACATTTGACTTACGTCATACAGGGAGAGTCAAACAGTGGAGTGTATCGATTTCTGCTTGAATTAGATTAACGCTAATTATAACGCTTCAGTCCATCAACATGTTATTTTAACACAAGTAAGCTTAGACAAGGATTGTTAAATGACTGCTATTCCAGAAATATATATTCTAAAAAAATCATCATGCCAAAAAACCGATGCGAGTGTTATCTACTGGTGGGCGCAGGATAGTTCTTGATAGGGTGTACGCTTACATCTATTTGAATACATTCATTTGCGGAAAATAAGTGGCCCAGGAACCGCACTTGCCTACCTTTCTGTACCTTTATAGGATTAAAATTTAATCGCCATTTTACCGCTTTTGACAGCAACTAAAGCAGTCGGGCATGCAATTATTGTACGGTGGTTACCAAAACATTTACGCCAATGAACGCTGCGGTAAAAGGTGAATCCGTTACGAAGGATTCCTTCATTTTTATGGTAACTTCGGAGCATGCTGTAGAGTAAAGGGAACACGAGTAAATAAGAGTTGTCCTTGCAATACCTACATCAACACTTTCCAACTGTCTTTGAAGCGAATTTCAATTTGCCAAACGTACCGTTTTTAGGGGAGCAAGACAAACACACTGTTACCAGCTGGCTCCAGGAACAGATCGCGATGGGCAGGCATTGGATATAAGCCATGATTTATCACAGCGTTAAAGAGCCGAAAATCAGCCGAGGTTCGTAGTAAACCATTTTGCATCTTAATGTAAATAATTGGAGCTCGAAATACAGATGAGAATGGCCCTAGTATGCCGGCGTTAACCACCTCTCCAATTGTTTGAGTATTCTTTGTGTGTTTTGCAAATGCGTCATATACTCTTGGTGACTCGTAACCGTGGTTTAACACCAGCCACCATTACAAGTGATGTACCTTAGGTCTGGGGCATTTTTGCCACTTCTAAATGGCAATGCACTTGAAGAACCATATTTACGTTGCTGCGCAATAAGTAATACATCGATCACATATGTTTTAATTGATGCTGGTGTCTTAACATATTGCTTCTATTTCTATGGCACAAGCTGATCCCGTCACCCACGGACCCTCTGCATATGACGCGAATAATTAATAGATGGAATGTCGCAAATACCATTTGCTTAAATCTGTTATTGTGATCATTGTATTGTGTCTGGTCATTAGTCTGATGATGGTACTAGAAAAATGGTACCGAAGCATTTCCAGTCCAAGATGTTAAGATCCTACCTCATTTCCAATAGTTGGTACGATTGGTAATGAAGCCTTCGGACGGAGGGAACAATTCAGCACCAAGCCACTACGAAGAAGAACTCGATGCGTACTTGGAAATGTGGATCGAAACCGGGGTTCTCTAAATTTGATGATCGCACTGCCCAAATCAATACAACAACGTTCAAGATCCACCGAGAGTTCCCATTGAATTGCTACCGAACAATCAACTAATTTCTAGACGGCCACATGTTTCTAACGACAAATCTTGTGATCACACAGGGGCTTCAAATTTGTTGAATCACAAACGTGGTCCTTCAATATTCAGTGGCGTAAGTACCGGCAGAAGTTCGCTGCCATCTTGGCTCGGTTGTCATGTAGATTGGGCTTCTTTTGTGGATTCCCTTTGTATTAGCAATAATCTAGACGAGACAAAATATTTCCCAATCTGTCAATTAACGTATTCGTCTATCCCACTAGTACACGAACCAGTTCTTCTAAAGAAGCATCAGAAGCCATATCTGTACTTGGCACACACCTTTATTAAGCATCATTATGTATATATATATATATATATATATATATATATATATATATATATATATATATATATATATATATATATATATATATATATATACAAGTTTGTTCGTGAAACGCACACCTCTGTTAGTAAAATAAACTTACTTATTTAAAAATTTAATGCCAGAGGCTCGGCTGCTCTAACGAGTGCACTCTTTCGCATTGCCAATCTGGCCCTTCCTCGGGGTAAATCTCTGGAATTCACATCAGGCCTGAAGGTCTGAAGCGTTGCGTTTGCAACAATGCCATTGTCTTTAGACCCTTTTTCAACCATCATCAAAAAAAGATAATTTTGACCCCGCTGTCTAATCATACAGCAACAAGGCCATTTCGGTGTAATATCCGACAATCAAGGAAATCAAAATTTGTTATTCAACTCTCAGCACTAGTAATCTCGTATGTAATGTACTAGACGTGTAATGCTTAAAAAAATAACGTATTACAACATTGTACTATCAGTAGCATAACGAAACAATTTACAATAGTTCTTAACTCAGTTGGTGAACAATTGTATGTTAAAATTAAACAACTTTTGATTAAACTGTAACAGTTAAGTATCTGTGTATTCTTATGACTCGTTTTCATACTATGACCAGATTACACAGTAGTACGTTTAGCCACCCTTTTAGTATTTCTACCTGTTCATCGTTTTATTCCATTAGTTTAGATTCCATTGTCTCAGTAAACAAGGTTATATATTTCGGGAGCATTTTTAAGTTCTGAACTCTAAACATAATCATTAATTTATCATTCAAACTGCGCGTACACTATAGATCCTATCAAGAAGGGATTGTAGTAGTTATGCACCGCATCTGTGCACTAATCTTTCACAGAATGGATCGAAAAGAACGTTTCAAGAAAATTGTTTAATGCACTAATTAATGTTAATTCACGAGTTTGTTTACGATAAATCTAGATCAAAATTTTCCGAGCTCATTATCGATTTTAATAAATCGCAACAAATACTTTTAAAATTCCTTTGCCACAAGAATGATTGCAAACAAGTATAACGTATGGAAGACAAACCAAGTTTATGTTCGATATTTAGGTTATTCCGTTTGTCTACACATCCTAAGCTCTTCTGAGGATGTATGATTTTACTCGTGAAAATATTTATTACATTCATTTCTTATGTAACTTTTATCAAATTCGTTTAGTAACACCCAAATTCAGTAGTCTTAATATGTTGATCAATACCATCGGGTGTCTTCTTTAGAACAATAATAATATTATCCATAGAATAATTAAATCACACTGAAAATAAATTTGCGCGAAATAATAGTACTCGAATGCAAATTTATCAAGCTATTGGTACAATAATATATTAACTCTTTAGAAACCAATGACAGAGTTAACATTTTTTGTCGATTATCAATTTTATTTTCCTTCTTAAAACTTACCTTGGGTTTTGCTTTTTATTAATGTTCTTCCGAAATGATGTGACACTATTTTCCTTGCAGACATTGGCACCATTTAAATTTATTTGGTATAACGCAACTAATAATATGTCAATTAATTACAGAAATAGTTTGTATACTCAATTTTGTGAACTTTGGCATACTTTGAAATTCTTAGTGTTAGTATCATGTACCGACTCGGCAACAATTGTGTTAGTACAATTTAACTATTCTGTACAATAACGTTGGCATCTGGTACTGACACGATAGCCATAGTGTTAGTACCCTATACAGACTCGTTGCCACATATTATGTATAGCGAGTTAACTTTAAATTCGCAATTTCGAAGACTTTATGTGAAGTTAGCTACACTACTGCAGGTTTACACATTCGTATAGGAGATTGGACCATCTTATTTATTTACATACCTCATCAAAATATATAGTGGGTAAAGAGCGCAATACCGGCTCCTACTGATGAGTTTCCAATAAGCGAAAAGCGAATGTGCATGAGATTATACTTTCAGTACATGCTGTATTTGGTTTATCCTTCTGGTCACAACTGAACTAATTTGTTACTAGGTTCGCAACACCTAATATAAAATTGCATATATATTATATATTAGTTATACGTATAGATCATTGCCTAGATATCAACGACAAAAAGCGTTCTGTAACGTAAAAAAATCGGTAAAAGCATTTTCGGTGGTCAGTACACGTGTGGAAGGCATAACAGCAACGTAACCAGTGCGCACACAACAACCACAGAAACAGACAAGCTGTGCACCTGGTAATGTAAAGAATTTACGATTTTACCGACCTATGACTCATATCAAATGTCCCGCATTAGTCAAGTGTGGTAGCAACTCATAGTGGATTATATTTCAATATATTTAGTAATTGAAATGTGTTTAAATTAATTCACTATGGCGAATTCACGTAAAATAAAAGTGAACATCACCTTCTACACATAGAATCATGAGATTCAGTGCTAAGGATCAACTGCCACTTCGCATTAGATCCTTCATAGTTTAAAAATTTGCATTTATTTCCGGTAGCATACATATTGGACGTAAGCAAGCGCATCTGGTCAGCAGCATCCATTACAATTTACTGCAGAAATGAGTTTTAAAGTTTGGCACCGTCAAGGAAATCAACCATATCGGATTAAATATTTGAAACGGGACACAGAGAAGTTAACGAAATACTCAGCTCTGCACAAACAAACCTTAAACTTCCACAAAGGTATTTTACTCGACTGGTCATGAATCATACGAACCAACAACTGATATCGATCAACGCCAGAGTGTATGGATTTACTGGTACTATGGTGTTAGTTGCGACATTGCACAATATCCATAGTGTTAGTATCCTTTTCAGATCTAGATATATATATATATATATATATATATATATATATAAGAAGAGAGAGAGAGAGAGAGAGTAGCATTAAAGTCTCATTGTAGAGACTTTATACGGGTGTTAGCTTCACTACTGCAGTTTTACACATTCGTGTAGGAGATTGTACCGTCCTATTGTCAAATATTTCTCACCCAAATGTATCGAGGAAAACCAGATCAGCCATCGGACCAGCATCAACGTTTAACTGGACTGGCAACAAAATGAAGCAAGAACATCTGCTCAAACGGTATCAGTGCTAAAATTAATAATGACACAAATTGCAGAGAAAAATGAGCGACCAGCACGGCATTCTGCAAACTCTGTGTTTTTATAAATACTAAAAAAATGCGACATAATTGATAAAACATGAGAAAACCATTCGTAGAATGCTTCAATACCTCATTAGTGCCTGAACCCTATATATATATATATATATATATATATATATATATATATATATATATATATATATATATATATATATATATATAAAAGAAATTGCACCGACTCACAAAACTTGCCCAAATACATAGCAGGGTTGTGGTGTAATGACGTTTCCGTCTGAGGAAATGTTAGTGAAGGAAGACCATACGCGCCAATCAGATTACGCAATTTGTAGATGCTGATTTTGGTACCTCTTTGTGATTCTTTTAGAACCAATATTTTACTAAGATACGTCTTGCCTAACACGTAAATATGTAGATATACCCTTAAATTTCGAGCGTAATGATTTCTAAACAGCGCTTACATGAATTGGTACACCCAGAGAAACCTTAAACCACAATGGTAATTTGCGTCCATCCAAATCAGCATCTTATAAGAAGAAAAATGTAAATTTAATATTTTAAATGCTTAGTATCAAATTAAAACTTAAGGATCTTAATTTTAGAATACAGTAGAACATTTAGAACCCATTGCGAAATTCTGCTCAGTAGTGCCATATCTTGTTAAGTTTATGAAAGGAGTCAATTTTACATTTGAAGTGAAAACGGTGACCCTGTTCAAATTTCGATTGATATAGGCCTGTTTGAGCAATAACTTCGTCCATTAATGTTTTCAGTACGAAAAATTTTAAGCTTATAATATTAGAGTATTAATGAATATGCGTTGATTAAAATGAAAATTGTGCTGATATCAAAATCGGAAAAAATGTAGATAAATAATCAACAAGACTGACATAAATGAAGTGCATCGCTAACAGAACGATTTAATGACATTAATTATCCACGTCTACCGTTTTAGACAGTTTGAATACAAAATGCACACTGCTAGTTTATACATTTCTTAGAAAATAATTAAATTTTGCTTATTTTGTACGGTGCTTGAAAACAGGACGAATCGAACCCATATGTGAATAGCACATACTTACGCCCTTGCAGATTAAATTGTTTTGCAGTGAAATTTTGTTAATTAAATTAAAGTAATTGCTGGTAGCATTGCGCTGCGTACTGCGTTTATTTAGAAAGCTGAAACTCAGTATCGAAACAGAAAATATGAAACCATTTTGCAGAATACATTATCAACCCAAACCGAGTTATGATAAAATTTATTTGTTTTGTTCTAAACTGATTTAAATAAGATATGACGGCCAGTAGGTACATTAGACAACAGTCTGACACTGGCGGTCCGTAGCCAACTGGATGATCTGCGTCATCGTGAACATTTTCAGTTAAACAGTCTTGAAAATATACTCCATTGCTCCAGTAGGTTCCGTTCACGGCAGCTGTTTCAAGATAAATTTAAGAAAGTTAGCAAATGCCTTGTCTACATTAGCAAAGTGAATACCTTAGTGGGGCCAATTAATTTTTTGTAGATGCACATACAAAGAAACTTTGGAATTTCGACCTATGGCGGCTTGAAGTCTTCTTTTATATTCTACTATCAACAGTAAATGAGGCAAAAACGTTTCTCTGAATAGTACATATAAATTCTGCGTTGAGTAACTGACGAATATGCATATAAGGTCGCATCTAAATAGGCATATATATATATATATATATATATATATATATATATATATATATATATATATATATATATATATATATATATTTAAGGTTTTGATATTTGCTTGAGTATTTTCAGAAATAATCGTAAATTTACTTGCAAAATAAAAATCAGACGCATGCTTCTCTTCCATGAGACAATCGAATGTTATAACACTTTTAAACGGCGTCCAAGACGTTTTGGTGCGATAGCTACATGCATAGATAAGCTTCTAGACTTTTTCGCGTCTATGTGTGAAGCTTTCACATGTTTCATATAATTAGTTATGTTTCAGGATAAATATTTCATTTTTATTTCCATGTAAATGAAGCACTAAAATGAATATTTATTGTATAATCGACTTATAAATACTAAATCTTCCAAACATGCAGAATTTTTGGACTAAAATTTGTAAAGTTCGTAATTACCTTTTCTTAAACATCCCACACATGGCACAGTTTTATACTCGACACAATTTATCTAAACAGCTAAATATGCATATTAGTTAAATAAAAACATAATAAACTGTTATCACAACTGTGTATTGTCAAAAATTATGAGCCCGTAAAATACCACAAATACAAAAGTAAAATGCGCAGAACTCAAGATATTAATGACAACCACGTGTAAATCCGGTAAATTAATGGGTGGAGTAATTATATATGACACAAATATTAGCAAAGCATATGATGTAATTGTTAGTAGGAAAAAGAATTTTGACTGTATTAGTTTTACAAAAAAATCAAAAACCGAAACAAACAATCCTTTTAGTTTATAAGAAGGCACATAATTTTCTAACAACAATATTTGATAGCCCAACAAAATAAAAATTAGCATTAGACTAATTGTAGCCCACGCAAGACCGTCTTTCACAAAAAGAGGCCACATACTTAGGGTAGATATCATACAAATTTGAAATAATGTTTTTGGAAATATCGGAAAGATGCACAGAGCAGATATCGCGGCCAAAAGTATTGATTTTTCATGCACGTGATAAGAAAAAAAGCCAAAGGTACAATAGCTTACGCTAGCGAAAACTTGTAACCCTTTGAGGAAAGCATTTTGATCAAACAAGCAGGCAATGATGCAACACAAGTTAATAGGAAACAGAGATATACTTGTTGGGAGTACGTAAAGGCATTCTTCCACTTCACCAGAACATAAGTGGCACTCCAAATGTTGGCAATTTTATCTTCAAAAAGACCTCTTTTAATGGGAAACACACAATACAAAACATACAAAAAATCATCATTTGAATGAAGTCAAAGGATGGAGAACAGCGATGAATTTGCAACAAACAGCTAGTGATAGACTGATAAATTTTATTATACCAGTAAAAAAATGACTTACGAATGCATTTACCAAGAACATAGAAAAATATAGGTAGGGCATGATACAGCTGTATTTGTTTATACAATTAAGCTAAAGAAAAACAAAACTTGACGCGATGTCAAGATGCTGAATCGTAAGACACACAGATTAAACATAAAGGCCCAAACTTACACAGTTATACTGGATGTGACCGTAGTCAATAAGAATCACATCTGGATAGATCAGAGCCAGAAAGGCAAAGTACAAACAATTGTCCTTCTTACGAAATCGACCAAAACATTTGCGGAAAACACTAGAAGTCAAATAAAATAGAACAGGCTTAAGGGTACGAACATCGGAAAAGAGCACAGTCAAACGCATAAAGGTTTTCAAATGCAACATTTCGACTTCTCTCGAACGTTTCAATTCAATCCATGAAGAATTAAAGAAGTTAGCTGATTTAACCATCAGAAAAATGTGGTACGCGGTTAATGGAGAATAATCCAGTCCCCAATATTGCAAGTCATTTTCCGAGGCTTGACGAAAGCAGTCGCCCACAGGTAAGCTTGCTGTTATCTCCATTCCAAAGACGTTGTGCCTCAAAATCGCAAAGCATAGGCGTTTTTTGGCACCTGAGAGTGAATGCTAAATAAGGCAAGTTCGCAGAGATAATGCTAATATAAGCAAGAACGCAAAAAGATCGAAACTTTCCCGTTTTAATTGATTCATATTGTTGATTTCTACTGAGTGGTGTCCATCCATTTGTGTTTATTCTGTCACAAAAATACGAAAAAATAATCAAACACACGGTTAAAGTAAAGCAATAGCAGTCACAACAAGCTTTATGATTTCTAGTAGTTTGAAGTAAAAAAAACAACATGTTTCCTTTCAGTTCGGTTGCTTAGTTAAGGGTAATCCGTTTTCAGTCATAGAGGTCTTGATTAACATTAAAGTAGCTAACGAGCATGGATTTATACACCGGTGTGTAGGCTCAAACCTACGTAGTTCATCATCAGAACCGAAAGAAATATTTTTAAACAGCTAAGATAAAGAAAAATTAAATTTGAGTAATTTCATCCAGGCTGTTCAATTTATATCACTAATATGGATGCTATTTTTCCCAGTATAGTTGATCGTTTCACCTCGTTGCGCAAAGTTGTCGTTTTTACGTGGTAACAACGCCATATATAAATTTGATTTCCATGTATATTCACTGCGGTTTGATCCTCGATATATATATATATATATATATATATATATATATATATATATATTCTTATAATTAGGAAAACACAAATAACAAAGTGGATAAAGGCCATTTATTTCGTGAATACTAATCATCTCTTATACAATCATACATATTTATACATTTTGGGTTTTCAATTGATTATGCTAGTGGTAACAAATCTGACTCATTTTTACTGCTGTTTCTTGTTTTGACTAGTTGGTGAGTGTGTATGCGTGTTTGCATGTGAAGGTCATTCTCGCAGTATTGCGAAGTGATGTCTGAGATCTTTTCATTATTGTTTTGATAGCTTGAGAGTTAACCATTTGTGCGCATTGTTCACTGTTACATATACAAGTGCTATTTTTCCCAGTATAGTTGATCGTTTCACCTCGTTGCGCAAAGTTTTCACGTGGTAACAACGCCAGTGTTGATTGCAGTGTTAAACGCTCACATTGTTTGGAGACTTATGTCATCGTATATGTATATATTTATATATATATATATATATATATATAGAGAGAGAGAGAGAGAGAGAGCACAGAAAGCCATGATTTCATTTGAAACATAAAAACAAACTGAATAAGATAAGTGATTTAGTTCATCAAGAAGATTTGTTTCATCCTTATTTGGCATTCATCAATAATTGCCAAAATTGCTGCAATCAGGATTTCAAACTTGAAACATCTAATTCAAAGACTTGAAACTAACGCTTTCCACCAGCAAAATAGAGAACTTCGTTAAATTTGCAGTTAGATATTAAGTCGTAACAACCTTCATTAGTACTAATCGGTAGATACGAGAATGACCGTAATCTGTACTTAAAACCGGGAGGATTTATTTAGGTCTTGAAATTATTCTTCAATGTCATCGAAGCCACCTTTTTCTTGTAAATTTCATTCATCTGCAAACTGACATTTTTGTCACTATAATACTCAGATGAGTCCTCTTGGGTATTTCTTTCGAAAAAAATCTTAACTGATTATCCTGTCCATCTGGAAGCAGCATTCAAGCTGCAGAAGTGAATTTGTAATAATAAATATTTGTAAATTTACTAAATGTAGACACTTTATGACTTTTGGGTCGGGAAACGATTTAAATTTTTTCAAGAGTTGAACTTAAATGTGTATTATTAGAAGACTTCTTTTATGAAGAAGTGGAGACTATTCGGCTCAGCAAATATTTTACGAAATTGGGAACCGTTCTATGGTATAAAGCATCTTCGCATTGGTAAATCGACATATTGTGAAATTAGCTAAACGGGAAGATGTGGCCGGTAGCCATAGAAATTCCGTCATAACGACAGGCGGGCAGAAGATGATCAGTCCGAGAATGGTAGCATGAACCGTGCCTGGTCTAAAGCTACACGACCATCATCCCGTTTCACGCAAAGCCTCGAGTTAGGTCTAATTACGTGGTAACTTTAATTGTTAAATTTGTTTGACGGAATGAGAGCAAGCGTGCCAGACGCGAAGGGCAAGTTTCGGCTGCTGAAGTAAACTTTGACCACTGACATCTGAGCAGAAAGTAAGCATCAGCCTTAGTTAGCGGACTATCTAAGATAAAGGAAACTATAAATACAAAATATCCTAACTAGGAATGGGTGATCTAGTGTTCTTTTTCAGTCCACATATAAACATGAACGTCTTATGTTTATATGACAGTGAAACATTAGTCATTTTTGGCTTCTGTATGGCTATGCATGATGATGGTGGTGGTGGCGGGGAACTGCTATTGAATTAAAGAAAAAATTACATAATTCAAGTATATCTATATATCACTAATAATACACACTTCGTTTACCAATATATTTATTCGCATAATGCATAGTTGGGAACAAACCAAAAAAGTTTCGGAAAAGGCATATTGTTCGTTTTTTCCTCTGAAACTTGTAAAGTTTTCTATACTTGTCAATCGGCACAATGTCGGTCTATTATAGGCTTCTGGTGAGGGCTTTCATTTAAATGACTCATAAGCATGTAAGTGTAAGAAATGTTTAGGAGAATAAAGGAAGTCATTATGATGTTTAAAATTATAAGAATGGCAGTGTTCGTAGGCAATGCAGTTTGTGTGTATGCATAAGAAAATATTGTTAGATGAAGGTCAATGAAGAATTTTCTTTGAATTTGAGCATCTTAGATCCGATTCAAGAGATTTCATCAAGTTTCTGATTATGTGCATCATTATACTAATCTGATGCTTCATATGCAATGTGGCCCTGATAGGAAAAAAATTGGCTTTAAGTTATTGTAGTGAATTGCTATCTAGATGACCTGTCCCGCTCGCCCACATTCTTATCAAAACAATGGAGTTGGTACTAATGTTCGAAGCCAACAAAGTATATACCGGCTTAAAATTAACAATTTATAAAGAATCAAATATTCCACCGCCAGACTAAGATATATAACTAAGTCGAGAAAATGATGAGAGCTCTACACAAGAAATTAACCTGCACGGACCAACGCACACATTGCAAATGTTGTGCACCCAAAACATAAAAACACTCCTTAAACAACTTAGCCAAATGCCACAAAAAATATCTTTTCTGAACAAAAACGCATATTTTTCTTAGAAGAAAGGTTTTAGAAAACACGATACATAGAACGTTTTCTTCATTTCAGCCTAAAACCAAGAGAGCTGCCTTTAGAAGACAATGAGAATCGAATCGCTTAACTTAATTGGGCATATAACGGGAAATCCAAGCAAAAATCATCTAAATAAAATAGAGTGAGAAAAGCCAATTTTCCTGACATAAAAGTGTTAAAAAAGTAAAAGCTGAAGAAATTTTTTCACGTACACCAAAATTCTTCATTGTCTACAAGTTTGAATGCAACAGTAACAGTAGCGGCATATATACACGCGTCAACGTAAATCTAGATCTCCGCAATGAGGGTTTCAGAGAGACCTATGCCAATAATGCGAAAATATCCAGACTTCTTCACTGGAACCCGTTTGCCATGAGACTTTTAATTCAAGAGTCCCTTACTTAATAACAGTATGATGCGGCATGAATAATTGTACCATATCGCGAAATTAGGTTCGAAGGTGATTGAGCACTAAGTAGTAGCTAAATGGAACTGATGCCGTACTTATTTTTGCGTTTAAATAATGCCTCGTATGCTTAGTCGGCAACGAATTTAACACAACCAAGCAAACACATCGATCAAACAAAACTGTTTTTGTGCCTGAGGTTGAAATGAATCCCGTAATTGCCTCAGTAGAGTAAACGACGACCGTCAGGGTGCTTGACCTGAGGACCGTGTACTTTGAGCTTAGAGAAGCAGACGAGCGAATTCAGAGCAGTGTAATTTATCAAGCCATAGGCAATTACAGCAAGGCTAATACAAGTGCAAAGCTCTGAAAAAAGCAATCGATCTGGTGTCACCTCGATAAATGAATTTCTTTGATGACTTCCACCTGGGCGCCGTTTAGGGTCTTAGGCTCCAGATCAAAATTAATCAAATAAACTTTTTCGATTCGTTCAGCTAAAGACCACGTGGATGCTACTTAAGTACAATTACTGAAATTCTGGAGCTCGCCTATTTTTCCACACTCTAGACACAGCATTGTCTGTGGTTTCAAGGTAAACGATGCGGCCACAAACACTGACCTCCATTCGAAAAATTGTGGCGAAGTCCTTACAAAAGACTGTGACAACATAATTTAACATGGTGAGATAAGATGTTAATGGGCGAAGTCGATCGAGAAAACTTCAACTAAAACCCTTACCAGAACGATTACGAGCTGATAAGTCAATATAGAAGACTTCGAGGAATCGGGATATTTTTATAAGTTCTCTAATATTAGGCTAAGCACCCTATAAGAACTCGAGCGAGACGGAATCAAAGACTGCTAAATAGTCTAGAAAATCAACAATGGTGACTCTTTGATATCAGTGGCGTAACTCAAGATTGGAGTGTGTGAACTTAGTCCGCGCATTCCATTCCGTGTCAAGCCCGTGTCCGAGTTAACCCAGTTTGCTACTCCCGCCTTCTGCAACCCCTTTATAGAGTGATAGTAATGACCACTTGATACAACTAAAGTTGTTAACATAATTTATATCATCGACAACGACGGGTTTCTTATCTTTCATGAGACAAATCTCGCTCACATCATAAAAACTACTAGTTTAAACGCCCAACTCATAACGAAATCAAAGTATCACTTTATCGCTAACCACACCATTTTCAACACACGGCTGATTGAAGAGATTTTGGCTGTAATTTAGAAACAGATGGCTCTCTTTTTCTCTGCCTAATAACCATTTCTTTAACGTCAGATCTGAGCGAACAACTCTAACAGTTTTTTAAGCTTCAACGATTTTTTAAATTAATTGACAACATAAGGCCAGCTTTGCCCATTTGCAACTCGACTGGCAGTAACCTATATAAGAAACTTACGAGCCAACGTGCTCTTTTATCTTACATTTGCAGCAGATGCTGCGTTTTGATAATGTTATTGAAGCAGAGAAAACATAGGGTTCACATTTTTTAATACCAGAAGATAAGTCGATGCTTTCTCAAGCTTTTCATTATAACACTTCAGATGCGATAGACTGTAGCTACAGATGACACAGAAAAAACATAGACGTCTTAGAATTAATGCTGCAATCTGTATTCGCTTTCAGGGTAGAAATATTGAAATGAAATACGAGTCGCCACGACTAGCGGAATTTAAATTAAATTATGACAGTCATAAAACTGCTTAAATATATTTATTAAACCAGTAGAGTAACCGAAAAGAGTTCTTGCGAACAGGATAGATGATAACCTTTTTTGACTTACTAGAACGTAGTCGGCCTAAGTACGATGGCATATCAAAGTCCCATCTACTTGAGCTTTATCGCTTCGCCCTGTAGCAAGAGGCCAATTATCGCGTTTTAAAATTAAGTTCACCACCACCAGTTTAAAGAATAATTGAACAGTCTGATGCTGTTGTCATAGATATTTACAGATAGGATTCATTTTCTCAAGGCTCTGGTCCACTACGATCATGTATGGAGCTGTTAAAATACTAAGTGCTCAGAAATACTTATTCTCAATTTTGGTGAACTTTGGCATACATTTAAAGCCATTGTGTTGGCACAATGTACCGACTCGGCAACCAAAGTGTTGGTATCAGGTACTGACACAATAGCCAGTGTTCGCACCCTTTACAGGCTATGGAAATATATATTATATATATTGAGCTTGCTTTGAAGTTGCATTGTCGAAGACTTTATATGAAGTTAGCTTCATTACTGTAGGTTTACACATTCGTATAAGAGGTTGAACCATCCAATTTTCCCACATTCTTCACCAAAATATATATCGAGTAAAGAGCTCAATACTGGCTCCTACTGATGAATCGCTAATAAGCATAAAACGAATGTGCATGAGATTATACATTCCTCTCGTGCTGTCTTTGGTTTATTCTTCTGGTCATATTTGAACTAATTAGTTACTAGGTACGTAACATCTAATACACAATTGCATATATATTAGTTCCTCGCGACAAACAATGTCTTTGATGTTAAAGTAAAATTGGAGAGCCTGATCTTGTTGTCACATATATTTTCAAACATGGTTAATCTTCTCTCATTTCTGTTTTCAATGCAGTCTTGAACTAGATTGGTGTTTAAATTACCGATAATCCATGAAATGTTCGAACTACGGGCAAGGTAGGAGGGCAAATCTAATAGCTCATCAAGAAACCAATAATTAAGCTAGCAAAATTATTTAGTATATGTGCGTACACACTTATGACTCCAATAACATGGAGGCTTAAGCGGAACAAAACTTAGGCGAAACGATTTAATAGTACCAGAAATAGCTTTCGCTCCTTCTCCTGTTATTGCAGGCAATTACGTTGGTAATGGTTATTGTAGGCTATTTTAGAGGCATGTCGTTAGTGTATTGACAGTCAGGAAGGCAACTCTGACGCCGCTTTACAGCTGTGATATATTTGTGATTTGTATTTGCTTAATTTCTGTGCACGGTGGAAAATTTGCAGATTTTTCAGCATCTAATGAACAAATTTACTGCTATCAAATCTTAACAGCGTCACTCATGACCACTGTTATCTTTGACATAATGTTCTGTTATGGGACTAGTTTTATTATAGCTCTTCCGCAGAATCAAGTAGAAAACTATTGTTTTAGGCTTTACAAATATGCCAAAAGGTTGGTTTTAGCCCAATTTTTCCTGAAATAATCAGATTTTTCAGTTGTTCCTTTGGTCACAACTTCTAACCACTCTACAGACTAAATTCATAAAAACCAGTTTCAAAATACTCATCTTATGATGCTTCGAGTTGGCATCACACAACTTTCCTTCCAAAACTTGTGACAACGAGGTTAATAAGACTGCTTTACATTTGAGGCATGATCTTCTCGGGGCTCGCTGAACTTCTGACCATAGATTGATTTGTGAATAAGTGAGTCATAAAAATGAGCACATCTAATCTGTTTCAATAATTTGAGCTTAACTTTAAGACTAAGGCTTTTCAAATCAATAGGTATGTAGCTTTCTCTCTTTCTGTAAGCGATCTAAATCGTCCTTACACGCTTGGAACACCCCTTAATATAGAAATAATTGCATTTGCATAACAGAAACGTGTTTACTCCCAATAGCAGATTAATCTAGGGTTCCTCACATCTGTCAACATCTTCCCGTGTGATTTGATCTGCATATCAAGATTATAATTGTCATTCACCACACGCCAGCCTACTTATCGTTGTCCTACCGCTTGGCACCTAATCAATTCAACACCACGCGCTACATTTAAATAACGCTAGAAGTTTGACTATTTTCGCAAGATATCTCCGATTTCAATCACTTACGACAGAAATCACAGCTTTTCCACGTTATTAATTCCCTGAAACAGCTCACCTATCCTTTTTAAACATTTTCTCAATTGAAAAATTAGCGTAGAACAGTTGAGCGACCTATTCAATCGTATACTACAATTCCAATTTCTCCTTGCCTGTCCACTACAAAGTTATAATAATTAATCTTTTAGCAGATCCTTCATAATGTGGGAACTTAATGTCAAATGCAACTATTCTTCATCATTTTTTGGATACGCCGCGGCGCCAATTCCTCGTGATCATTTTTAACAGTATATATTGTACCAGCGTGTGTTCTAAAGGATTATCATTATTTCTCTTCTGCCTATTGTCGCATAATGAAACTTATTCTATACATATTCGGCGGGGCTGAACCTCATATTTGCAGCCTCTGTGCTACATTTCTATTAATAAATGTTTGTAATAAAATGTACATTTTTGGTAATAATAAATATCTGTTAGTTATGCAGATTTTTAGGCGCTGTCTCACCCATCTAGCATAGCTTCATTGTTGCCATTTTTTCATGCTGGAATATTTTACAGCTTTGAGCTTGTACAGTTATGTCGTAAAATGAATATATTATATTTGCATAGTTATTTTAAATAATCTCGCTGAAAAATGTTTGTAATATTGTTTATTGCTGATTTAATAAAGCAGGTTAAAATATTTATTTGATCTAAAGGTTTGTTCAAGCACATTTGTAATTGTCTTCAAATAGAAGAAGAATAAATTGAACGATAATATTTTCACCTATAGAATAATTTTAGTGATTCACCGAATACCGACCCATTTGGACATATTCTACCAATGGTACTTTCAACCCGTTAGGTCAATCTCGACGCATATAAATTCATCAACCAATCAGACTGTAACACGCGGCTCCGCGTTACAACCCAACGATGTTCAATTTTGACAAATAAGGTACTCTTTAAAGTCAAATAATCTAACTCTGTTTTTACACAATATTTCTCTTAACTGTGATTTTAGAAACAATCTCTGTTAGTTTCAAGCAGTTTTAATTGAGATTTCTTGAACTGCAATTTTATTTGTAATTAATAGGGTTTTTTATTAAATATACACACCCGCGCGCAATACGCAGGGAACATGCGGTGGATTATAGTGTCATAGTGGATTTATTTCTCTTAGTTGGATTATTCGCAGTTTATACAAGTGACTTACTGTTCGCATCTAAGTATACCTATCCGAATTTCAGAGTACAATGGATTATTATAATTAAATAAGTTAAAACCATAGCAAACAGTGAATTAATTATTTGTGAAGTTTTTTCAATGAAGTTTTTACACGATTTTGATCTATTTATCACCAGTGACAAAATTTACCAATGACTTTACTCAAATCATCACATTTGTTCAATCGGTTATATGCATTAACTACAATTCAGACATCTGTGAAAAAATAATTGCTTGCGCATAAGATATTCAACTTTGTGAACAGTATTTACTTCTTTTGCCGTCTAGAGCACGGACAATTTTGTTTGACTGTGACTTGTGTATAAGACATTCAATTGTGTTAACAATATGTCATTTTATTGCCGTCTAGAACATGGTCAATTTGGACTAACTCTGAATTAGCCTTGTTATTTTGTGTACAATACATATATGATCATTCGAATTAGCCTTCTCACATCACTCATCGGGAAAAGGCCGGGGATTGATCATAAAACCGGATCTCAACAGCCGATACCAATTATATTTAGGAGAAAAATAACCCCGCATAAATCCTACAAGACAAAAAGTTAGCTCGACCCCGTGTTCTATGATAAGAACATAAAGCAGATTTTAAACACTACAGCGACGCTCCACAGTGCGATCGCGAAAAACTAGTTATTACATCAACAATCAAGATGCTAGCAATTAGAGACTCGTACACAAAACTCAGACATACTGACTGGAAATTATTTATACAAGAGTAGCATGTTCAATACTAATGATAAAGCGTAATTATCATAATATCCTTAACACATACGGGCCTATAAATAACCAATGAAAAATATTACCTAGTAAAACACGCAGCCGACATCCGATTAGCTTAAAACGTGTTGTACATGAAATCCTAATATATCTATCCCGAAAATAACACACAAATGTGGCTATTAATAACCCAATTTTGAAATCACAAATGGTAATGGCTAAACCTATCTATTAATATTAGGTAACATGTTTTAACAAATACTTGCAGAATTTATTTTCATTCTCACTCGAGATTTAAAAGATATAAGGAATCATCATCAAAATAAGAATAAAGGCTCATATAATCTTAAGCGGCAATGGAGATACTTGGTTTACTATTACAAATTGAGAGCTTACCGAAGGCAAAACATTACAATATCTTCCTAATTGTTTACAAACACACTAATGCAATATATGTAAATAAAAATAAATGCCTAACCCATTATTAGGAATCTGAATTCACTTATTATACGCTAGTTAACACATAAATATGCGTCTTCTCGATCAAACTTCCTCAAGGCGACAAATTGATTGAGTCAAAGACAATTGAAAAATCACCATGCCAACTAGATGTTTAGTCAATAGTCTTCTGATCATTATGAACACCACCGTTTAATTTTTACAGTTCAAACATTATATAGCTTCAGAGAGAGCATTTGTTCACACAAATTGTCCAATAACACAACAATCGCTCAAACAAACCATAAACACATTTTCAACTCCTAATTAAATGTAAAACTTGTGTGTTACATGCTCTTGGAGCAAAATGGAGAATTCTTATTCTTCTTATTCCTATGATCATAGTGAATTGTCAGTAATTTAAGGCTGTTTTATTCCAATCGGTGTTGATAATTATATATATAAAACTTCACGTTGAGATCACAGCTAGTAAATAATTAATCAACAACCCTAGTCACTGAGAACATCAAGCAGGCGGTAGTCCTCCCGCTAGCCCAAGCACATCTGATGAATGCCACGGAAGAGTGACTCCGGTAAAGCGGCTAAGACACACATAAAATCAAGTCCTGAGCCATAAAAAACAACGAGCCACTCTCTCGAGATCACATTTCTCGAAGACAGCCACACGATGACGGGTGATGACGATGTATAACTGTCATCTGTTCTCGACAGCGCGCACACACAAGATGGCGTCCAGCTCAGGAAATGCAGAGAGCCCGGTGCCGATCCCAGCAGCATACCGCACCAAAACATGGACCCAGTACAAGATATGTCAATTCGATCCAGACAACCTTGACGAAGAGATCAACGATGTTACTTTATTGGCCAAGTTGTCCAGTATAACAGAAGAGGGTCACATCTTTTTGAGAGCTTGGGAGACAATCCCAATGTGTTTCAGATGCTGACTCAAAGAAATCCTGCATCAATACACTAAGGGCACATGCTTGCAGCCATAGCAGAGCCTGCAACGAGCTGTCAAGCAGCGCCTGACACTAGATCAGGAACACAGGCTTACAGAATTGATGAGCCATATGTCCCTAGGTAGCCGCACGCCTACCAAACTATTTAGCGAGATGGAGCTGAAAGCCAATGAATTCAATTTATCCAATGAAATCTAGATGCGATTATACATTCAGAAGCTTCCTCCGGCACTGCAATAAATGGCCACGTTCCTGCGCAAATCTATTTAATTGCAAGACGACGTACTGCCTGCACGTCTAGATAAGTGGTGGAAGAAAAACCACTGCAGCTAACCTGCCTCAGAGCCAAGTTGCATCGCATCACGCTTGTTAGAGCTTCAGTCTCCAGCATCGTCAGCACAAACAAATGTGATCAACGAACGTCTGATCAGCCTGCTCGGGAGCTTCACCGTCAGGCCAGATTTGGCCTCGGTCATTTCAATCGACTGCAGGCGCGACTAGAGCAGGCGTGACCAGCATCGACCACCGTCCCGATACAGCAGCAAGATGTCGACGTCCAGAAACCTTACCACAGTTTCCGAACTTCCGGCGGAGTGGTGTCTGAATCATCGCAGCTATGGCCATTCCACGCGTTATTGCCTGATAAATGGCTGCAGAATTCCGCGCACAGACGCGACGTTTAAATGGGCGCAGTCACCTGCGAGAATTCGGGAAGTTTCACTCATGAAGAGTTCGCAAAACTTCAGGGATCAGCCTGCTCTTCGGCAGTAGAGGCTGAACACCTCATTTTTGTTGGCCGCCCGACGTCTTCTGGCTCAAAGTATGTTGCTTTCGCGGTAGAGCGCAATCAAATTATTGTCTTTACAGCGACGGCTCCTGTCAAGTCATGTTTCAAATGCCCAATACCCTGCAAACAGCCTCATTTTTTTCCAGTCTCAACATCTTTTCTCATCCGTGACTCAAAATCTGACAAATTATTCCTCACAGACACTAATTCAGGCGTTAGTTTTCTCTGCCACAACTATTTTGTACCCATTCACCCAGTCAACACCAGCAATCTTACCTGCGCCAATAGCTCAAATGTAGCGACCTTTGGGGTACGATTACATACAATCTCGTTCTCTAACTCATTAAGATGTTTCAGTTATCCTTTCATCATTGCCAACACGACAAGAAACATCATTGGACGTGACTTCCTTGAACACTTCGATCTTACTATACGTCCAGAAACAGAAGAGATAAGCACTGCTGACAATCAATTGCTATCATCAGCGCTGAAACACATGACTCGCGCCAAAGCAGTCTCATCCATTCAGCTAATTCCTCCAGTTCCTCATGACGATGTGCTAAAGCGACATTAAGAGATTTTCAAACCTATCTTCTTTATGCCCGTTCTCAAGAGGAAACTTGCCATCACAGCTCATCGCATCATCTTATCGAAGCCAATTTCTCATCCTCCCAGAGCACGTCCACTAGCACCATACAAGCATAAGGCCTCCCAGCAAAAATTTTGCATTCTACGTCAACAATGCATCTTTGCACAATCCAGCTCACCATTTTTGTTGCTTGTGGTGTGGTACAAAATTGTGAACCCAGAACATTCAGAGTGTGTGGGGTTTATTGTATTCTCTAGTCTTGCACACAGTCTGATTCGTACACCCTGCCAAATTCAGCTGACCTACTCAGATCTGCTATCGGTCATGATGTATACTCAAAACACGACCTAGTGAAAGCCTACTATCAAGTATCTATGGATAAAGACTATTTTACATAATGCACTCGGATTGACCGGAGGTAGCACTCACGAATATCATTATATGCCTTTCGGTCTTCAGAACGCATCTCAAACATTTCAAAGCGTAATGGACGAAATACTAGATGGTCTACCATTTGTAATTCCCTATTTAGACGAAGTTCTAGTATTCTCCAACTTAATATCCGAACATATACAGCATATTGACATTTTACACACACGTCTAAAAGACTATGGCCTCAGGCTTCATGTTAACAAATGTGTCTTTGCGCAAACAACAATTGAATTCCTCAGTCATCAAATTTCCCAGAATGGCATGACGCCTCTACCTGCTAAGGTTCGTACAATTCAAGATCTACAGCCTCCAACAACTATTCGAGCGTTACGACAGTTCTTGGGCAAGATGAACTACCATTCTCGATTCGTACCCTACCTTGCCAAGATCCTGGCACCTCTTCAAAAATATCTTGTGCCAGAAAGCCGTTTTGTCAAAAAAATCATAACTGATTCAGCTCAACGTGGACCACATGCAGGCTTACGAAGATGCCAAAAGGACCTTATGCAAAGCGACCATGCTACATTCTTCTGATTGGGCTCAATCTTCTGAATTGATCACTGGCGCATCCGACGTTGCCATAGACGAAGTACTTCAACAGTTCATCAATGGCATACACCGACCTATTTCCTTCTACTCGCAAAAACTACAACCTCACGAGACACGATATGATACATTAGGTAAAGAGTTACTCTCCATATACCGGTCGATCCTACACTTCCAAACCTATCTGGATGGCTGAAAATTCAAGACCACCACTGATCACCTTCCTCTACTCCCAATGCTCAGAGGAAAGAAAGAGTATTTATATTCACTATGTGTCAACTCGTAACTTACTCGAATACAAAAATATGAATATGAAGTCACTTACGCTAAAGGGTCGGAAAACATAGTTGCAGATTCCCTGAGCCATCCTGCATAACTATGTGTCTCGATCCTGTGTCCTTCACTTATAAGTACTCTGGAATTGCAAACAGCACATCCACATGATCCGCTGTTCCCGGATGTTAAACTATCAGGCGGCAAAAAGACGATACTTTCACCTCCAGACGGTTTTGCTGACCACCTGCTAATGCCCGACAGTTCACCAACAAGAGAAAACTGACACTGTCACGCTGTCGTTAGAGATAGAGGAACCAGAGTCAGTGTCAGCAAAGCCAACGTCAGTGTTTACTCGTTACGGCGAAGCAATAACACTTCCCGTATGGTTAGCCCTCTTCACCGTGTACTAATTTTCATTGTTGGGGGGTGTATGCAACACGCGGCTCCGCCTTACTACTCAACGAATCTCAATTTGGACAGATACGGTTTTCGTGAGGGTCACATATACGAATTCTGGTTTTAGATAATCTTTCTCCTAACTGTGATTTTAGAAGCAATCTCTGTTAGTTTCAAACAGTTTTAATTGGGATTTCTTGAACTGCAATTTTATTTGTAATTAATAGGGTTTATTTTAATAATAGCACACCCGCGCGTAGTACGCCGGAAACATGCAGTGGATTACTATTTTAACCGTCAAAGCCAGGATTTATATTTTTGTGCTTTATAATGTCTATCAATGACTCAAAACTGTTCTGCTAAGACATTCTGGATTTATTTATGGTGTTTATTATGACTTTATGATTTTGTGCTTATATATTAACTTTGTGTTAACAAAATTTTATTTGTTGTCGTCTAGAGCGCGGTCAATTTTGACTAACAGTGAATTTTAATTTACTTTGCAACATTGTTAACAATATACGTACGATAATTCGACTTGGCCATATTCCCGTCAAGACACTGGGAAAGTAATTGAGACTTATTATAAGCAAAAACCAATTTCTTCCGACATCAGCTGTCAGAAATTTGTAGGAATTTCATAGCATCGCTAATTAAACAGCTACGCCGCAAAACCTCTTACATAAATCGTAACACCTCCTCCAATTTATCTCCATTTAAACCAGATCCTCACCATGAGAAATGAATCTATTTTAACGAATTTTATAGGCTTTAACTACGATTTTGGTCATTTTTCTTTCTTTCTTTAGAAGTTATCTGTATCATTTGACTTTTACGGTTATATGACAGTGAAGTACCAGTTATTAAAGGCTGTTGGATTTGCTGTAGTAACATGCGCTAATAAACGGTTAAAATGCTCGATGTTGATGAAATTTAGCACTGTTTTGATGCAAGACAGAGCCTCGGTATTTTGAAAACAATTGTGTCGTTATCCTTTAAAGACTCGGTATATATTATATATAATGAGTTAGATTAAAGGCTGCATAGTCGATAAACTTATATAAAGTTAACAACACTAATGAGTACACATTCGTATTGGAGATTGTATCTTCTACCTGTCCCACTTTTATTGATCAAATATATAGGGAGTATAGTACTAATGAGTCGTCAATGAGCACGAAACGCATGTGTGCATGAGATTACAGCTTTCCGTTATGCCGACAGGTATACCTTTCAGGTTCTATTTGAAATAACTCCTTCATAACTACGCAATATCGCATGCACAATAGTAAAAAGATGTGCCTATTCTGAAAGTTCGTCATTCTATGCAACCATTTACCAATGGATATGCACAAGCAGCACTTGGATACTTTTCCAATTTTCATACAGAAAAAACGCAAAACGATCTAGTTCAGCAATATAATACAAGCGCAACAATTAAAACTCGCATTCAAATTCACAAACGATAAAAAATTAATCTAATGGTTTATATCAAATAACACGCAGGAATATTTGAACGATCACAAGATACAAATAATTTTAGAAATACACAGAGAGTCAAATTCATGAATAGTCAATATGCTAGTCAACTGAAAAAATCTGCATATACCCTGCCAAAACAGAAGAATAATGGCTTCAATCAAGTCAAGGATCATCTAATTTTTACATGAAAAGCCACATTTATTTCGCAATTGATAACTCAACGGCATCGAAATAATTTAAAATTTCCTCGAGCCTCCAATAGTATTCTATAATAGCTGTTATGCCTCTAGTTGGCTCAAAGTAAATTTAAATACCTCTAGTACAGACAATCGATAGTCACACTAGACGGAATGCCATTTCCTCCTTTGACAATCAATGCTGGGGTTCCTACTATTCAAAATCATCATCCTTTTTTATTTAAAACTGTATTTCACTCAATATATATAGCTATTAAACAAGATATAATTACAACGTATTCAAGGAAAATTGTTCATCCAGTTAGTTCAATAAGTAACACAATCGAGGCAAAATATTCAAGAAATCTCCATAATATCCAACGCATACTACAAAACAAACGAATTAAGATCAGAAAATTTAAATCAACCTTGTGTAATTAAGTAAGAATCTAGTATCCAAAGACGACTTAACATCACCTGAATAAATCAAACCTCAAAAGGCACTATAAGACACCTAGGACAAATTCTTAAAAATAGAATATGCCTCACACTGCATATTAACACCATCATACCTAAAGTAAAGAAGTTGATCAACCTGATACTAAGGTAAACAAAGACGACGGGGTTGATATTTATTATTCTTAAAAGGTTCATCTGATATTTTATCGAATGCACAAAAATTATTTAAAATCCCACAAACAATGAATTTCCTGGAACTTGAAATGACTTTAAGCTCACATTCTACGAAACATGTTTCTCAATTCATCTCACTGTGAAAAATGAAGTCTAAAACCTCAATCACTATCGTTTAGACAAACAGTAATTCCTCTTATTGAACTGTACAAGTTCATGGAACAACTGGAATTACATACATTTAAGATTCATTCAATTTGCATTTATATGGAAACTCGAATAAGTTATCGAAACTTTTACCTCCTTTGTTTCCAGAAAAGAATAAAAAAGTAGAAACCTAGATTTCCCACGAGACTCGTCATCATCATTATAAACAGCAGTAAAAAAGTTAATTGTAACTACTTTAATAATAAATAATTGAGCGGGTTGTGGTAACAATACTTTAAATCAAGTTTGCGAGCTTGAAATAAACCTCAAACCCATTGTATTTAACCAGTCGTCGAACAATATGGCAGTAGTTTTGTTATGTTGTTCGACGACTGGCTAAATACAATGGGGTTGGTGTTTACTTCAAGCTCGTAAACTTGATTTAAAGTCATTGTGACTTCTGTTTCACAACCATATAACCATGAGAAACCAAAGATACGAAAATAATTTTTAATAACGACAAAAATAATAATTTAGGCAAACAAATAATTAGTGTGGTCTATGAGGAAGAGAGAGTGCATAGTTACTATTAGTATATTTAACTAGAAAACGCACAGAATTAAGGCAAACTAAACCTCCATATATCATTTGGGTCAAGTCAGCGTTAGGGCAAGTCAACATCGACAATACAGCTTTCTGGCGATTTTCACTGTTGCACGTTATAAGCATAACCAAACCTCGCAGCTAACCATACCCTATTAAAGGAAGAAAATTACGAAAATGATTCCATTATTAATCTGCAAACAAATCGGCAATGAGCTCGAATCGATGTCATATCGCGCAGTCTCCAACCAAGAAGTATGATGTGAACGTGGATCTCACGCTGACAGACGAGTTGGTCCCGTACTACCCAATTTGGATGTAATTGACTTTAACCGTTTCTGTCAAGTCAAAATCAGCCCACCTTGTTTCGTATGGAAATCTGGCGCTGGGTAAGAGAAAAGTGCTCCACTGAGCAATCAAATTGAAGACACGCAAAACGTGACCTAACCAAAGTCGTTGATGGAGCTTTATTTATTTTGCCTTCGAAGAGCACATGTTGGCCGATCCAAAAATACGTCTACAGATGTCAGCGTTGAATATTCGTTGACGGTAACCTAAATGCGCTGTGCTTCTCAAATAACGATGGCCAAATTTCTATAAGTGTCTAAAATCATCCATTCCAAGAGACCAAGTCTCACCAGCGTATAATAAAACAGTGCATATAGATGTATTGTAAACACGGCCTATACTGAAGAATAAACCACGCGTATTTCTATATAAATGGTGATAGTTCGAAAGGCTACTCTAGCTTTCGCAATTTTCATACTCACATCATTAGACATATTGCCTGAGTTACTGATAGAGCTGCCAATTTATGAAAACTTGTCAACTATGCCGAGATTCTCATTCTGCAATCGCAAAGTTGAAGTAAATGGTGTTTGATCTTATAAACTTATCATAAATATAGAGTGTGCAAATTTATTACTGAAAGAAGGAACGACGTCTGCTAATCTATTGAAGTAGGCCTGAGCAGAATCTCGATTTTCGAATAATAGAGCGGTATCGTCTGCAAAGTCAAGATTGATTGATCTACCTCCTGAGAGAACTGCAACACCTGCACCGTTAACGTGTGAAAGAGAGTTATTTATAATAGAAAATGGGGAACGTGAACAGCCCTGGCGAACATAACTGCTGGTAGTAAAGATGTGCGTTAATTCGTTATAGACCTTAACGCGACAAGAAGTTTTTGTTCAGGGAGCCGTATAGTATTTAAGGATTTGATCGGTACAACATTTTCAACAGAATATTGAAAAGAACATAGCGATCCACCGAGTCATATGTGCCCTTTAAGTCGAGAAAGACTGTTATTGTGGGACAGCGATATACACTTCGCTGTTCAAGAACATGTCTTAAGGTTAAAATATTATTTATAAAGCCTCATCCCGACCGCAATTCCACATGTTATTTTCTAGTTTTTGATTCACACGATGAGCTAAGTCGATGTAAGTTAATCGAAACAAATAACCTAGACACGACTGAAGTCAATCTTATAACACGACGGTTATCACACGAAATACGACTGCCTCTTTTGATGATAGGGATAACTGTCACTCATTCCAGGCAATTAGTACGATCTCCTCTTTCCATATAGTACGAAATAGGTTGGTCAACGTTTGCGAAATAATACCGGCACGATCCTTAAATAGGCCCAGAAGCAAATCAACAGGTCCTGCAGATTAGCGATTTTTAAGACTTATGATTGTATCCATCATCTCTAACTCGAATAGTTTTTCAAGATTAACATTTCACACTGTTAATATAGGCATGATATTGGGAATAATATTTGCGGTAGATACCCAAGAAAATTGATTATTAAACTGCTCAGCACCTCTATTAAGACTAATTATTTTATCGGTTACCAGATGGTTGTTACTATCAATTATAGTTTCGCTAGATTTTAATTTTCTTGGAACTATTGGACTAAACAGCGGCTTTTATCTGATGCCAACGCTTCTGCTATCTCCTCATCCATTCTGGTCATAAAGGATTCGAGATCGACACACTGACTGTGCTTAATTTGGCGTCTTTCATTTCTACGTGTATTATTATGAGCCGAGCCATGTGGAATTTGTTGTCTTGTTTCGATTATCTCCAATTATTTAATAAATAATAAATGGTTATTTCTACTAGGACCTACAATGCCACTTAGAGTAGTACCTACATTGTGCATGATAAAACTAACCTTCGTCCAAAATAAATCCGAGTTTTTGCCATCAAGACCGGTTAGCTTTGACTTTGGAATATCTTCATATTTTTAACCGATTAACGAATGTTCGAGTTTGCATACTTATATTTGAAGTTTATTGTTATTTATTTTGCCGGAAAATTCTAGTAAATATCTACGAGTCAGCATGTGTTTCAAAACTAACGTAAATTCTGGATGCAACCACGTCATCTATAACTAATCGCTACCTGCTGAATTTGAGTCCAGCGTTGCCCGGGGGCTGGAGGACATCATGCGGCGCAACTTCTTACACTACGTCTGAAGTTTGTGCTACTTAAGTATAAACAATGTTCTGCGCAGCTATCCAACAGTTGCTCGCCATTATCGATGCGCATCGAGCTAAATGTTTATCTTCTACCTAAATGAAATTCTGCATTAATTTAGCGCCAAACTTGAGCCATAACCACGACTATATCTAAACTTATACATAATTAAACGAACACTGGTTGCGCGAGCGGTGATATCAATTACTTTAATCAAGGTTGCGATCTTCATATGAACACGTGACTCATTATTAACATATATTTGTCAGTATAAACTAAGTATTGTATTGTGCGGAAGAGGCAATTTACCCAGAAGAACGTTTTCGTCCTTATTGCGAAATCATAACATAATTCCCAGTATCTGCCGCGGCTAGACTCGAATTTGGGCACGTTTGCTTCGGAATCTGTTTCTCTAAAAACTAAGTCATATTGACGTGCACTTACTTACATAGATAAAGTATCTTGGAGTGGTATCCGGGTAAGGAGGTGGCAAGATACTGTGATTTTATTGTTTATCTTAGTAAAAAGCTAGGAGTGGAGTAAAAAAGTCTTCTTGATGTCGTCTGTGCTGCAATCGGAGAGCGTAAATGCTGATACAAAGAAAAGACAATGTTAATAATGGTTTTTTACATTGATTTTAGTAGATCCTCACCTATTGTTCTTCTATAGTCCGCACATAACCATGAACACTACAAATTACAATAATTACATACTGCATCGGCCATCGCGCAGCATAAAAATGGTCGATTTATCTGCTGAGTTTTGCAGGGAAGATGAGCGACATCAGGCTACTGCAAGCAACTTTATCTCCGATTCTACCGTCTTTTCTTTCCTTTCCTCTTTTCAATATAAAAATAACGCTCCTTTAGATACTATTAATATGATTTATGTTGATCATATCACTGAGCCCAATATCGAGTTGCCAAATATGGAAAATATTTTAAGTAGAATATCGTTCATTAAATGTATGTTAGGTTTTAGCATAGGAACATTTAATGTGAGAGCATTAAATCAACTTGGACAAAATGAACCTCTTGTAATCGCGTTGGATAAGTTAGACATCGACTTATGTTGTGTATCTAAACCGCGAATATAGAACTGTGTGTGTAAACATTATCTACGCGTTATTGTCTTCGACCATCTGGTTTCACGGTGTGTTCTGAAGCCGGTAAATTGAAAGTTGGAATTGTCCTTTGCATTCCGGCTGAAGCTTTCTTAATTGAATGGATTCCTTTAAATTGTTGTGTGTGTGCGTAACGTTTAAATACATATTCGAAAATCAATGCAAAAACGGTAATCAACGTTACTTTTTCGTTGTAACTGCATATGACCTTACCAAGTGTAGGACATACGAAAGCAAGGACGCTTTTTACTCCAAACTAAGCTCCTTACTAAGTAGAGCAAGAGGTTCAGATATAGTCTTGGTTATGGGTAACATGAATGCTCAACTTAGCGCTTAAGTAACGCAGAATTTTATTTATGTGGAAGATACACATTAAGCTCGACGCGCAATGATAATGGTGAGCGGCTGTTGGATACCTGCGCGGAATATATTGTTAGACGTTACGACACATGGCGTTGTTGTATCCAGGATTTTCGTTCTTTTTGGAACGCTTATGTCGACCCTAACCATGCACTTATCAGTTTTAGATTTGCACTAAATTTTTCCTGGAAAATAAATAAGAATAAACCCTAAACTGGTGTAGGCAAACTTGAACAATCGACCTTCCGATAAAAAATGTGAAGATATTTTTAGTCTAAACTAACTGGTCTTGATGGCAAAAATCCGAATTTTCTTTGGTCCAAGATAAGTTCCACTATGCACAATGCAGGTACTACTGTTTGTGGTATTGCAAGCACCCGTAGAAATGCTCATTGGCTCTCTGTAAAATCTTTGTAGATACTCAAAACAAGGCGCCAAATTCCACTTGGCCCGGCTCATAATATTACTCGTCGCAATATAAGACGCCAACTTAACGCAGTCTTAAAGTGATCTCGAATCATTTTGGACCAGATAGTCTGAAGGAATGGAAGGAGTGTTCGTGCAAGGTAATATTCGCTGTTTGTTCCAACTTATACCTGCAAGAGGTCCGAGACAATTTAAAATGAGCGAAATTTTAAATGATTGCAACAGTCATTTAATAACCAATAAAAAAGTCGTCTTGATAGTTGGGTTGAACACTAAAACGATCAATTTTCTTTGTCCCTGCGCCAGTTCAGATTTCCGAAATCTTGCCTGTATCATCAGTGTGTAATGTTAATCTCGAAGAACTATTTGAGTTAAAGTTACGAGATGCAATATTATATCTTAAACGTCGCAAAGTTGTATGAACTTGTGATTTACTTCTGGGAACATTTAAGAATGGTGGCGATGTAATTTCGGGAGCGTTGACTAAAGCTTTTCGTACTATATGAAATGAGTCGCCCATCATTTCTATCTTCATAAAAGTCAATCGTAATTTGTGCGATAACCATTGTGGTATAAGCTTGACTTCAGTCGTTTGCAGGTTATTGGCTTTGATTATGCTACGATGTCTTAGCACCTCACGTGAATCGCACATTGGAGAAGAACAGACAGGATTCCGCTCAGGACGATGATGTTTTGATTATATTTATACGTTAAGGCAAGCTCTTGAAAAGGAAATTTATATCATCGTCCATCAATAACCGTCTTTCTAGACTTCGAGTGTGCACCCGACTCGGTGAATTGCAATATGTAATTCCATATTCTGTCGAAAAGTAATGTGCTCACAATTTTTTTAAATATTATAGGTGCCCTCTGCGCAAATACACCTGGTCGCGTTAAAATCTACAACGAATTAACGCACAACATTACAAACAGCAGTGGTATTGGTCAAGGCTGTCCACTTTCCTCCATTTTGTTTAATATTGCAGACTATATCGTATTATTTGGAAATCGAGAAGCTGCTCAGGCCACTTTAAATAGAATAGCAGATTTTGTTCCGTCTCTTCGTATTAATTTCACATCCTCTAAATGTATGATACTTTACAGGATTACTCACAACCCATTCTAATTCCGCAACTACAGAATGAAGATCTTAACATAGTTGACAGATTTGCCTATCACCAATTTAAGCAATATGCCTGACGAGGTGAGAATGAGTATCGCGAAAGCTAAAGTAGCTTTCTCGAACCTTCGCCATTTATGTAGAAACGCGAATATTTCACTCTGACTTAAAGGTCGAGTTTACAATGTATCTGTCCGCGCAGTTTTACTATAATCTAGTGAAATTTGACCTCTTAGAGTTGATGATTTTAGATGCTTACAGGCATTCGACCATCGTTTTCTGAGAAGTGTAGCACATGTTGGTTATCAACAACGAATAACTAACGTTGACATCCGTAGACGTATTTTTGGATCTGCCAATAAGTGCTCCTTGTTAGAAAATCAAATAAGGCTACATCCACTTTGTTGGCTCGGTCACGTATTGCATATATCCTCATTTCGATTACCCAGTAGAGCTCTGTTCTTTCATCCAGAACCAGATTGGGGTAAGAAACAAGGTGGGCAATTTTTGATATGGCAGAAACGGTTGAAGTCATTTACATCCGAATTGAGTAGTATAGGATCCTCTTGTCTCTCCATATGGGGTCCACGTGTTTTCTTTCCCTAATTTTGATTTTGCCTCACTTCTATGAGTTATCTAGATAAATATACGCATATTAACTACACACACTCTCTTAAATCTCACTAATAATTTGGGTTTAAATTATTATTTTATGTAGATATTTATTATTTTTCGTTTCTTGGGTTTATATGAAATTGAAAATTTTGTCATTTTTGGATTTTGTATGGCTGTGCATGATTATGATGATTCAAGTAGATGTATTTAAATTTTCCGCACAAAGTTGGCTATTTACAGAGATCATTTCAGTTAAGCAAGCTTCATTTCATTAATACCGACGCCTCATTTACTGGCTTCAGAAACATCCGTGGAACCAGAGGTTTGAAGCCAATAACGCGTATATAAGCATCTAAAAGAGCCCTTTATGTTATATTAAAAAGATGAAAGAGAAGGAAATGAAACAGAATAGGAGATGAAGATTTCTGCAGTAGCCCATTTCGCTAATCTGCCCTGCACGACTTAGCAGATAAGGCGATCAGCACAACGGCCGATGCAATATGTAATCTTTATAATTTACTTCGTTCATGGTTATGTGGGCTGTAAAAGAACACTAGGTCGGTCATTCCTAGTGGGGATGGTTTTTATTCTCAGTTTTCCTTCTCTTAGATAGTCTGCCAATCTCGGCTGATGAGAACTATCTGTTCAGATGCCAATGGCAAAAGCTTTCTACATCAGTCAAAACCCGCGCTTTGCATCTGGCATACTTGCTATCATTCCGTCACTACACATTTAACAATAATTTTTACTGTGTAGTTAGACCAAACTAAAGGCTTCACATAAAAAGGGATGATATCTATCCGATTAGACCTGGCATAATGCATGCTACAATTTTGCGGGCTGACTACAATGTGCCCGCCTTTCATCGCCTAAATTTCACTGACTACGTGCTACTTGATCTGGAAATTCCCATACCAATAAGACATAATTATCCAGGTTTCTCGACTGAATCATATTTGCTGCTAGATACCCACATATTTTCGCCAATTCAGTTATATTTTGAGTAGTGTGTATACGGTACGATCTGATCGAGTGAATGATATCGCGAAAGGTATCGGCAATAGAAATGGCTGATACACCCATCCTGAGGTTCTCGCGAACAACAGTTGTTTCGGTGGATCGACGAGCAGGATGGACAATTGGCCTTTTTATACAATGGTCCTACCAGTGCAAATGACGCTCCATAGCAAGATTCGATAACGATTGAAAATTTAAAAATTAGTCGTACAGTGCTTGTTTGATCGTAAACTTTGTTCTTGACTAAGGCTTTCTGGTGCACAGCTGTCAATAAACTAAATAAATCGAGGAAATGCATCGGCTAACAAAGTTTACCAGGCTCTGGCAGATAAAGTGCTAACTCCCAAGTCTATGCAGCATAGAGCAGGACCGATAGTATATTTGACTTGAAGACCTTGAACTTCATGTCAGTGGCATGCCAGCAAGGCTTCGGATCAAAATTGGTCATGACAGTTACTTTTACGTTTATCCTCAGACTGTACCAGGTTGACTCCTACTAAGTGCAGTTAATTGTATTCGATAGTTAACCCTCCTTTCCTGCCATCCGAACAGTATCAGCTCCATATTTGTGACCAATAAGCCGACCAACACTATCGATCTCCACTCCAATATGTGCTGTCTTGAATTCAGCAGACTGCAGCGACAATATAAATAAACAGGAGGAGCAATGGAATAACTTTTTCGAACAACGCAATCAAACGCAAAATGTTCATAAAAATCCTTACTAGTTGCAATATATGATTATACGTCATTATAACAGACTTCAACATATTTCAAAATGTTTCCGTTCTAAAAACTTCTACTATTATTTAACCAATTGCCAAACGCCACACACACACACACACACACACACACACACACACAGGATCTAGAGAGTTTTTAAATTGTCATATACGAAAACTTAATGGATCTAGCTTAGTAGAATCACACAATCAAGTTATTACTATTAACTAACAAATAGAAATTTAATAGTTTTAATTTCTCATAGCCATACAACATACAAAAATACACCAATAGTTTAAAACAAATTGATCGATCTTAACATATGTCATCTATGTTTGCAACTACCTCATTCGAGTCAAACGCATAAAAAGTATTTATACTAGTCAATGTTAAACCAAAATCAAGACGGGGTTAATCTCATCCATTCAAAACATAAGAAAACAATTGTAATGCATAAACGGTCACTCTGATAGTATAGTTTAATAAATTCTTGTATAATACACCCCTAATTACGAAAAACATTGCTGATTCATCGCAACATGTTATATTATTGAAGCGTCTATTTCGTTCACATAAAATGTGCATTAATATAACTCACGTTCATAACAAACACAACCACGTTTAAAACTTTATTTCAATGTTGAACTTGTTTGTAACATTGCCCTGGATAAATATGTTATATATTGAAATAAATTCATTTTACTATTATGCTTATTATCAACTCGAATAACAATCAAGTTTGGTCGTAATATTTGATATATTAGCAACCGGAGAACTGTACAAATGGTTTCGAATTATTCAATTCATATTTATGAATGTAAGTAGAAGTTATCGTACATTTAACTGTAGGAATGTGCATCACAATAATGCTTATTCTATGTTTCATATTAGTCAGCTATTGTAAGAATATCCCAAATGCAATCGCAGCAAACGACATTTATGGTTACATGAAAACAGTTATCAAAAAGTTGACATCAGAAAATCAAATTCAATAATTTCAGCTAAGAAAACATATTTTAAACTATACAATATTTAAAATAGAATCAGGTCTCCTTTGCAAAAAGTTTCAACTGACTATAACGAATTCAAATCCAAATAAGGATGTGAGGTGGCAAAATTTACTTTCTAAGCCAAACCAGCACACGGGCAATTTCGCAAATGTCAAAGGCGATAGAATAACCGATCTAATCCAGTAGTATAATTCAAACGCGATAACTTTTTAAGTAATAAACGATAATATCCAAACTAATTATAACCAAGAAACAAAAAGAATTATTATATTACTTTACTAAGTTACTAAAAAGAAATCAGCGGAATATGAAACTCATGGATAGAAACCAAGAGGCTATTAACTGTTCTTGCAATTACCATAATACATTTGACATTTAATTGCATCAAGTTTACATCGAAGAACATAATGCATAATAATTATAAGTCATTTAATCATTTAATACATAAATATGGCTTTCTTAACAAATTAAAAATTTATTGAATTTTATTATATTCACATAAAATGTTAAAAGACCACTCGTCCACATCATCATCATCATTTCCAGCCATACAGAATGTATTAACCAATTTTAAATTTTAAAATTGTGCAACATGCTCCTGAGGTAGATTAAATAGATATAAAAAACTTTTTTATTTGCGCACATACCATTATGGAATATGTACATATATATTAACAGAGGAATGTGGTAATCTACTTGCACACATTTTAGTTCGTATTTAACTCTTCCAACTTCGTTCAATATCAATTTTGGGTGTAGAGGAAGATATTTCCCTGACAAAAAGAAATACTATTTAGCTTTTTAAAAAGTTTGTTACGTCTTTTCTGTAAACAAAGTAAACTCAGTAATAATTAGGTAATACAATTAAACAATTAATTGTTCCGCGGGTTGTGGCGGTAGCTTTGCTATATTGTTCGACGACCAATTAAATACAAGCTCGCAAACTTGATTTAAAGAATTATGGATAATATTTCAGTTTTCTGTATTTTGTGCCTGATGCGCGTGACCTCTTTTGAATTGTAGCAGATATCTTTCTTCTCGTTTCAATTTTACAAAATTTGATCCTCACAATATATTTATGTTAAAATGAGTTTCAGAATTAATTTTGCCTATTGGGATCGTTCAGGATCGGGTATTTAATTATTCTGTTTCTCAAATCTGATCTTATTCTAGATTTCGAATTATGGGTACAGTGTTGCATAAGAAATACACAGTCCTTCGCCTATTACTTGATTATATATATATATAGTATATATATATATATATATATATATATATATATATATATATATATATATATATATATATATATAGTTGTGATTAACATGGAGGCTAATCTTAAATTTGAAGACACTGACAGCATAGTAAAGGGAGTTGCAGGAATGAACTTATTAGATATGGATGAGCATACTGTCCTATTAAACTCCTATAAGCCCACTAAGACTGGTTCAATATTGGTGTCTACGAGGCCTACTTTAGCTAGTAGGAATAAAGCCTCTACATTAATATCGCTATTGCCTATTAGCAATTCCAGTCATGTAGAAACAATATTCCTATTTGATTAGCTTCCAGAGAGAAACATTTTGATCTTATAACTGATAAAACTGAAATTTCGACAACAGCTTAATGCAATAGGTACTTCGCTTGTATTGAAGATCAAATTGGCAATCAGCATCTTGTCACAATTCATCTTGAATCCGTGGTCGGATAATTGTGAGAGGACATTACGTAAATGCTTGGCATGAGATTCTAGGTCTGAACTAAAAACCATTATGTCATCGAGATATGACATACAGAAAGCGGCGTCTTCGCGGAGTATGTAGTCCACGATACATTGAAATATCTGAGTAGCAAAGTTAAGCTAAAAAAGCATGTAAAGGTATTTGAGAAAGCTAAAGGGGGTGACGTACGCAGTTATTACAATATATTTTGGCGCTATCGGGATGTGGTGGTAGGCTTGTATGAGATCAATCACTGAGAAGTAATTGCTACCACCGAGTTTTCAAGTAAAGTGTTTATATTGCGAACAGGGTATGCATGGGGTTTGGTCACTGAATTCAGCTTGAGATAATCTACACAAGCTCTGTACGATCCTTTTGATTTGGAGACTAATTCCAGTGGTGACGTTCATGTACTTGTGGATGGTCTGATAATTCTCTGTTCCAATATTCTTGAAAATTTCTCTTGGGCAGCTGTCAGATTAACAATTGGTAGTAGTCACATTCTGAGTTGAATAGGTTGTCCTGCTGTGGCGATATTGTGAGTCTTATTGGAGACACGAAGCTCTGACTTGCTCAGATCAAACAGTGACTTGTGTTCTCAAAGAGCTGTTGATATCTCTGCTGAATGGTGCACTGAGGTTGGCTGAATGGTTTGTAACTCAAAACGCTCGAAGGCAAGTGTTCAAAAACTCAAGTCCGGTGAAGGGGTCAATGATCTTTTGATTGGCAAGATCAACAATGAGCTGATATTTCAACAGAAAATCAAGGCCTATTATAGACAAAACAACTAAACCATAATTGATTAGGCGGGTGGTGGTAACAATTATTTTAATCAAGTTGGCGAGCTTGAAGTAAACATCAATCATATTCTATTTAACCAGTCGTCGAACAAAATAACCAAATTACTGCCAATCGCAACGCACTGACACGTTTCGACCTTCCATGATCATCATCAGAATACGACGGCAAACTGACAAGCGAGGATCAAACCGCATTTTTATATATGAAAAGCAAAATTAGATAAGCGGCTCTCACCTCTATTAGTCTTGTATAAATTGTATGTGACTGGAAATGTCGGTTGCACAACTTCTATGCAGTCACGAACATTAGTTGTTTGTCGCATTTGTCACATTCCCATATATATACACAAAACAATTAAACAATACATTGTAACCTTCCTTTGTGCAAAAACAAAAAGAAATTTTATCAGATAAAAGAAAATTTTTTTTCTCATGGTCTTCTCAAATATCTACTCATGAACATATCTTTATATATAAATTGGAAACCAAAACAAGATAGAAATATGTGAACAAAGAGAGTGTGAAAAATAGAAACCAATCAAATTGCGTGCGTCACATCCAGTTCAAGCTCAATGCTTGTACGTGCTTCTTCTGCTTACATAAATCCGGCTGCAATTTGTTTATCCATAAGGCTTCGTATGTGGCTAGCTCCCTTTTGTTTTTACATTTAGTAATTACTTTGAATGCTACGTCTGGAGAACATACGTGCGATGTTTCGATGATGTGTTGCGCAATAGCAGACGTGTATTCACCATTTGATTTAAAACAGGCGTTCAAGTTGCAATGTTCTCTCATTCGAGTAATTAACCGTCTGGTCGATCGGCCTACGTAAGTTGATCGACAACTTGCGCATTTATATTGGTAAATAATATTTGATATGGTTAAATACTATGGGATTGTTGTTTACTGCAAGCTCGCAAATTTGATTTAAAGAATTGTTATCAACACCCGCTCAATCAATTATTGTTTAATTGTATTGTCTATATATATATGTGTGTGTGGCAAAAGTTACCTAACACCGATAATGTTCTAAACTGCATATTTGTTTTGCAGCCGACATTTCCAGTAACGTACAATGTATGCAAGACTACTAGTGGTGAGAACCGCATATCTGATTTTACTTTCCATATATATGAAATGCGCTTGATCCTCGCTTTTCATTTTGGCGTCGTACTCTGATGATGATTATGGAAGCTCGAAACGCGTTAGTGCGCTGCGATTGGCAGTAGTTTCGTTATGTTTTTTTAATGACTGGTTAAATATAATGGAATTGGTGTTTATTTCAAGCTCGCAAATTTTATTTAAAGAATTGTTATCACCACCCGCGCAGTCAGTTATTGTTTAATTTTATTGCCTATCTATATGTGTGTGTGGCTAATGCTATAAACAACTAATGTTTTTGACTGCATAGAAAATGTGTAGCCGATATTTCTAGTCACGCACAATATATAAAAGTCTACTAAAGGTAATAGCCGAATATCTGATTTTGCTTTCCATATATATAAAATGCGGTTTGATCCTCGCTTTTCATTTTGGCGTCGTACTCTGATGATGATTATGGAAGCTCAAAACGCGTTAGTGCGCTGTGACTGGCAGTAGTTCTGTTATGTTTTTCAATGGCTGCTTAAATACAATGGAATTGGTGTTTACTTCAAGCTCGCAAATTTGATTTAAAGAATTGTTATCACCACCCGCGCAATCAGTTATTGTTTAATTGTATTGTCTATATATATATATATATGTGTGGCGGATGCTACTAACAATTAATGTTTGTGACTGCATATAAAATGTGCAGCTGATATTTCCAGTCACGCACAATGTATGCGAGACTACTAGTATTGAGAGACGCATATCCAATTTTGTTTCCATATATATGAAATGCGGTTTGATCCTCGCTAGTCAGTTTGCCATCTACTCTGATGATGATCATGGAAGGTCGAAACGCGTCAGTGCGTTGCGACTGGCAGTAGTTTCGTTATGTTGTTCGACGTCTGCTTAAACACAATGGGATTGGTGTTTACTTGATAATGGCAAACTTGATTTAAAGGTAAATTATATTGTGTGAGATCTTGGTGACGATGAAACTGTGAGAAAATTCACGTCCTAAACCTATGTTGAGTGTGCAATGCCGGCAAATATAAGGAGGAATGAGCTCCTCTGTAGATGTTGCAAGTGAAAGGCATAAAGACATCTCGACTATAGAATCATCCTTGAGAAGTGAACCTGCTGCATCTTTGCAATGATGAATTCTTCACCAGTTCTGAAATCTTGAAACTACAGAATTTCATTGTGTAGTTTTTCTTGGTCATATAGACAAATATCTTGGTCACTGCGTATGACATTGCTGTCTATGTGGCCTATTCGGCGTGGACGGTAAAAATAAACCTAAACGGCAGCTGTAGGTGATTGAAAATTTGCACGTGAAGAACAGAAACTGTCTTGTTGTTGGTTCTGGTATGCTAAGAAGGAAACGGGTGTCTGTTTGGTAAATTATCCAAACAATGCAGGCAATTTCGACAATTATAACGATAATTTTGGTGATTAAAACACCCACCTTTTGAATAATACCGACTGAACGACCGAGTTGGTCTCGATTGTTGCTTATTCTGATTTAGACGATGTTGATATTTTCTCCGACAAAACAAATACTTTTTAAAAGAACACTTGAGTAAAATATATTGTCAAATTTATATAATGGACGAAAAATTATTAATAAAAAAGACGCATTAAAGTCAAGTATACTAATAGTACCACAATAAGAATTAAACATACATATGGAAAAATATCAGGTTTGAAATTAAAAATTGAAAAAAAATGACAGTAAATTATAATAATAAAATGAAAATCTAACTATCTTCCTAATAAATCATTAATTGTTTAAAAGAATTCAAAGCTTGTTTAGCATAATCCCTCATTCCAGTAGCATTCTGAACTAAGTCTCTAATATTGGAAATAAATGAGACAAAACTAATAATTCAGCATAAACTATTGGTTTCTGCTTATATAAATCTTGGGAAGTATATTTGAGAACAAATCTGAACATTTGGCTATCTTCCTTCTTTATGTGGGAAATGTTGCCGGGAAGTTAATATATTTCTCAAAATTTTATAAAATATGCAATCAATTACCAAAGGGTCTTGAGAAACGCTTTCATCTAAGATGTCTTTCAAATTTTAGAGCAATGAACTAGAAAAAATATATAATCCTTCTCGAGCAGTTTAATTTTGATTATGACAATACTTTCTCGTAATTGGACAAAAGACAAGGATAATTGTCATCAACAACTTATATTATTTTTTTTTTCAATCTTCTATCTGTATTATTATTCTTTTTAAATATGCTTTATATCATCATATTAGTCTGTAACGGTTCAGATCAATTCGCCAACATATTGCATAAATGAAAATCAAATTTTATTACACAGTACCAATTAAAACAAGCGAAATTTGCCGTTGCCGAACGATGTGCGACCTTGCACCTGCACAAGTATATAAGCACGGTGCATTTAACAGTCATCATAACACACTTGACATTTCCGCTCTGCTCGCCAGGTGTGATTGCTGTCGCTCTTTCTACTTGGTTGTTTACCTACGCTGACATATAGTCTTGCGTTTATCACTCTTTTTCATCGCGTGACGTGCACTTTAATTACGCCAATCTTCTTGTTGCCGCACAACTAGTCATAAGTAATCGATTATCTAGTAATGGGATTTCTACGGGTGTCAGCCACCAAGGAGTTGCCGCAGATCTCAACAAGACGATGCTGAGCCTTCAAATAGCAACTCACCTTAATGATTTGGACAAATCTACTTATTCCGGTGCATCCACACGAAGGAACACCAGCTTATTAATCAAAGCAGGCCTCAAGTGTCTAGAGTACCTCTAGAAACTGCAACACTACAAGACGTTTTCGGAGTTTTCCGGACTTGTTTTGATTTTTGTGGTTTTCTGTCGTTAAATCGTTCAAAACCATTCTATTCTGCGTACAATTTGTGCCAAACTGTGGAAGTAGATTTTATTTTGATTTTGTGGAAACAGATTTGATCAGTTTTTGCTGGTTAAATCGCTCAAAACTTTTTACGTTTGTGTCAAATTGGAGAAGCAGATTTTGGTTAGCATTTAGTTATTATTTTAAATAGTTAGAGAGCACTTATGTTCAAAAGATTTTATTATATATATATATATATATATATATATATATATATATTGAGTCCATTTATGCATTTAGTGTCCAAGTCACTTCCAAACATGAACACCCTGAATTCTAAGTTAGCTCAGTGTCCATCTGTCGGTCTCACATCTGATGATGCTAGGCTATCCAATTTGAAGTTATGTATTTCATATTTGTGTAAAACTCATGAAAGAATCATCGTCCACAGGACATATGCAAATAGAACCACGGACCAGCACAATCTAAATCAGAATAAACAACAATCAAGACCAACCCGGTCATTCAGTCAGTATTTTCCAAAAGGTGGGCGCTTTGATTACCAAAATTATTTTATAATTGTCGAAATTGTTCGGTGAATTTACCAAACGAATGCCAGTTTCCCTTCTTAGCTTACCACAATCAACAAAAAGACAGTTTCTGTTCATTACGTACAAATTTTCAAACAAATACAGATGCAGTTTACGTTCACTCCTTCCGTCCACGCCGAATGTTGCCACATAGACAATAATGTCATTCACATTGACTAACATATTTGTCTACATGACCCGGAAAACCAACACAATGAACTTCTGCAGCTTCACGATTTAAGAACTGTTGAAGAATTCATCATAGACACAGGTACAGCAAATTCATTTCACAAGGATGATGCCATAGCCGAGATGTCTCTATGCCTTCTACTTGCATCAGCTATAGGGGAGTCCATTCCTCCTTATGGTTGCCGGCAACGCACACTCAACATAGGTTTACGACGTGAATTTTCTCACAACTTCATTGTTGCCAAGGTCTTACACAGCATAGTAGGCCTTGATTTTCTGTTTAAATATCGGTTCATTGCTGATCCTGCTAATCAAAATATCATTGACCCCTCCACCAGAATTGATCAAAGTTTTTGGACACTTGCCTTCGAGCGTTAAAAGTTACAGGACATTCAGCAAACTCCAGTGCACCATTCAGCACATATATCAGCTGCTCTTTGAGAACACAAGTCATTGTTCGATCTAAGCGAGTCAGAGCTACGTGTTTTCAACAGGACACACGATATCGTCACAGCAGTTTAACCTATTCAACTCAAAAAGCAACTGCTACCCCTTGTTAAGCTGAAAGCTGCCCAAGAGGAATTTTCAAGACTATTGAAAGAGTGAATTATCGGACCATCCAAAATTTCATAAGCATCACCATTGCGCTTAGTCTCCAAATCAAACGGATCGTACAAAGCCTGTAGAGATTATCTCAAGCTAAGTTCATTGAACAAATACAATGCATACCCTGTTTCCAATATAAACACCTTACTTGAAAAATTCAGCGGTTGCACTTACTTCTCTGTGATTGACCTGAGACAAGCCTACCACCACATACCGATAGTACCAAAAGATATTGAATTGACTGCGTACATCGCTCTCTTTTGCCTTCTCGAATTCCTATACATGCCTGTTTGGCTTAAGTGTGCTACTCAGACATTTCAAAGTTTCATGAACAACATACTCCGTGATGACGCCGCTTACTTTGTGTCATATCTCGATAACATAACGGTTTTCAGTTCATACCGAGAAACTCATGCCAAGCGTATACGAAATATCCTTTCACACTTATCCAACCATGGACTCTAGATGAATTGTGACAAGTCGCAAATTGCAACTTCATCCTTGAATTTCATAGGACATTGCATTACGCCACAAGTTATGCAAACTTTGCAGTCGAATTCAAATTAAATCAAGAATATCAAGTTACCAAAAGCTGTAAGCAAGCTGCAGGAAATTTTGTGAGTCTTTAACAACAATCGCAACTTCCTTCCCGGATTATCATTACAACATAGTCCGTTTTGTAGGCACCTGCGGAATCGAAAAGGACTTAGCAAGAGCTCCATAATTTCTTGGTAACCTGAAGACGAAGAATTACTTCGTCTCGCCATCAACTCTTTAGCAAACGCTACAATGCTAACGCATCCAGAGTTCCAAAAAATATTTCTATTTACAACAGAAGCTTCTGAGTTTGCTATTGGGGCCACTTTAGAACAAAAGGTCGAAGGAGTTTGGAAGCCTAATAGTTTTTACTCGCGTGCTCTCCCACTAGTAGGAACAAGATACGACACTCCTCACCATCCACGACGCAGAGCGCCAATTCATCAGTATCATTGGCAGCAGAATATTTATTGTTTTTACAGATGATACACCATTAGTTAGTATAATTTAGAACGCGACTTCAACTGTGGCCAAATACTCTGGCGGAGTCGAAAGATGGCTGTCACATCTGAGCGAATGGCAATTTGACAACTTTCATGTCAAGGGCGAACAAAACTTCATTTCAGACTCACTTTCCAGGCCAGACGTCTCGCTACAACCACCTTCGCATTCGTCTTTCACAGTCAGGGAACCTGAAGTTACGCCATCACTCCAGTAAACAGAACGGCGCGATGACATTTACATTGAATAATCAGTAGCTCGACACCCCACCAAATTTGTATGCCGCCTCTGGGAAGGTATGCCCATAGTTTACTTCACGGGTACGCAGCTCAACAAATCAGTTATGACGACCAGCCTTCAGAGAAATGTTTTTGACTCAATTCACTCAATTTCTTACTCAGGAAGCAAGGCGAATGTCAGACTTCTTACAGATCGTTTCTTGGATCACAGGCTCCGGCAGAACGCTAAACGACGAGTCTTCGGGTGTGCCATTTGCCAAAAAACAATATCACACGGCACATTGCTTCTACGTTGCAACATTTCCAGAACACTTTATGCCTAGACATCGTTCACATCGACAAAATTCATCTGAAAACAGTTCAAGGTTTCAGTTACCTTTTAACTATGATTGATAGATTTAATCGATGGTCTACGGCTTTACCTCTTGGATCCATTTCTGCAGACGATGTCACTAAAAGTTTTATCTCTGCATGGATAACTCATTATGGTCATCATTGTTAGAAGCATTCACTTCTCATCAGATTGTTTCAAAACGACCTTGCGGTTTATGGAATGCATCTTATGCCTGACGACTTCCTACCATCACCAATCTAATGGTATGGTGGAAAGAATGCATGAGAAGTCAAAGCTGCTCTAGCATCCTCGTCCATTAATGGCAACTGGGTAGCTGCATTACCTTAATTCCTACGTGCCTTGCGTTCCAGTACACGTGAAACTATTAAAACGTCTACGTCACAACTGTTATATGGCATAGACGTACACCTGCCTAGTCATGTATATATATTTTTATACATTGTACTGTTGCAGCGTATATCTCACATCTGAGCTCATAGTGCCAATATTGATATGACCAGCTAATTGTCGTTAAAGCCCTGTATAGCAACATTAAGTAGTCATCGGCTTCATATCATTGGGCAGGCCACTTCCAATGCATATCTCAACATCATCAGTTGCACAGTGCACATTCTACGAATAACATTACCACAACGTCGAGGACACACTAGCTTCTTTATTCTTACTCAAACTTATTGACGGCGATCCATTCTGCTCAGGATTCAACTTAAACCTGGCAAATTCAGTGGAAAACTACTTTGCAAACCTCTCACACTACTCTATTTCGCTGCACGCGGCATGACCGGCCACTACAGCTAACCATTTTTTTAGCAATTCCAAAAGGTTATTTGGTATCGTATTATTGCTGAAGCAACCAACACACATGCACCAGCACAGTATTTAATGTACTTTTTTTCTTAGCCATGGGCAGAATAATAACCAGTTGCTTAACTTGGTTCGAACTCTGCCCTGAATTACCTAATAAGCCTCGCCGAGAAGATTTTTCCTTTTTTACAGAGGAATGTGATGTAACGGCTCAGATCAATTTACCTACATATTGCCTAAATAAAATTCAAATTTCATTACGTGGTACCAATTAGAAAATGCTTGCACAAGCATATAACCACTGTGTATTTACCATGCATCATAGCACACTTGACATTTCCACTCTGCTCACCACGTGTGATTGCTGTCGCTCTCTCTCTCTCTACTTGACTGTTTACCAACGCTGACTTCTGGACTTGCATTTAACCCTCTGTGCAATCGCGTCACGAAGACTTCAGTCACGCCAGTCTTCTTATTGCTGCAAAACAATTCATACGAAATCGATTATCCATAAATCGGATTTCTACGTATGCCAGCCACTACGGTGTTGCCACTGATCTTCAACAAGACTATTCTGAGCCTTCAAACAGCAACTCATCTCTCTGGTTTCAACAACTTCATTTATTCCGGTGCATCCACACAAAGGAACACCAGCCAATCAACCAGAACCGAGCTCAAATGTCTAGGAGTACTTCTAGATACAGCAAAACTACCTAACTGTCTTGGCATTTTCCTGAAAACGCAATTCCGTCCCTGATAAGGACCACCCACGATAGCTGTTTATCACTATCTACGGCTTGTTTACTATTTTGTAACATCGCATGGAATTTACTTGCAGCCGGGTTGTTTACAGGTCAATATTACAAATAACCAATTGTTTCTCAAGGTTCTCATTTATGCATAATATTAAACTGGAATTATTCCTTTATCTTTCAAATTATCATTTAAGAGAGCTACAATGTTAAACTTATTTTTATCTATATCATCAATTATTTTATAAATGCGATTAATGGAAAAGAAAGTTTTTTTCCCTTATCGTAATGAATGTATCAAAAGTTATATAGCGTAAGCAGTGGATGTTCAGATTTTGATAAATCAAATATCAATTTTGATTTACTTATTTATACGAAACTTAATGAAAGCATTTATGTGATATGATATCTTATATGTATTTTAAATTTTCTAATATTATTATCTATTTGAACATGTCTGGTCTCAATCCAAATAAAGATATTCTACTCTATTCTATTCTAACAAATGCTAACAAGAGTCCCAAAAATAGTCAAGCTCATATCATTCTGGATGTACTTGTTTATGTATGATGTATGCTAATCAATTTATAAGCTGGAGTTTTATGATTTAACATTTTCCCATAAGTCTATCAGGCTGAAATCTACAATTCCCCCTACTATGCCTTCTGTTTTCTTGAAAATTATAACTAGTCTCTATGCTAAGTTCAATTATAATAATCTAAATAAATAGTAGATTCTATAACTGCGTATTTCTTACAAACGCTGCACAACAACCGTTTGATCTAGACTAAGATTTGATGCGCAAAGTAAAATAATTAAAGAACCTTTCCCTTATCGATTTCACTAAGCTCAAATGAGAAATTAACCTGATTTTAGTAAAATTATATTTCATTGCAGGTCAAAATTATACATTATCCAGTAGTTATAAGATGGTGACGACCCGTTAATAGTGATGCTCACAAAACTCAAGCCAAAATTCTAAAAAATTAAATTACGAAAATTCAACAATAAAAATAATCGAAAAGATTTAAGCAAAAACCTGTAAACGCCCCGGCTTCAAGTAAATGCCGTACGACGTTACAAACTCGGTTAAGGTGCTCTGAATATAGATTTGTTATGATAGGGGGCCCTTAACAGGGCCTGGTCGTGCGTTCTCCTGAATTATTCAGAGTGTGAAGATGTCCTAGAGCCTTGGGTGGACTCTGGCTGTTGTTCCTTCTGTTGTCGAGTTGTAATCACGATGTGGAAAACGTTCAGGTTCTGCAATTAATTGGTTCGTCTCGCTGGTTGTACCGCAACAAGATGAGTCACGGATGTAGCCAATTGTTGGTGAAACAAATCAAATCACCAGCGTAGGTATTGACAGCCGACAGAACGCACACGCGTAACGCAAAGCAGAATGCAAATGCGACAACTCACTTGCATGGTAAATTGCCGTGCTTAAATAGCATGCCATAGTAATATATGTCTCCTTGCACACTATTGGTTAAAGGGCAAGTTTCGCTTTTTTTCTCATTGGTGCAACGTAAATAAAATTGAATTTAATTTACGTAATATGTCGGCCATTAATTTGTGTCGTTACAAACATTTTCGCATTTAAAACAATATTTCCTTTATTTAATTATGTTTTTGCATTCATCCATGCTTGTTTAAATTTATCAATAAATATTTAGCTTACTTTTTTCAGATGAAATATATTATTCGACGCACATCATCTTCTAAAAAAGGCCTCCAGTGATAGACGTAATCCTATGCTTTGACTGTTGTTGAATCCTTCCGTATCGATTTGTGCACACTGGTGTTCATAACGTCGTCGTTGTGAATAGTTCATTTTTTTTTCTTACGGCTGATTCGCCTTAATTTTAAAGAATGTGATGTTCTTTTTACACGGTTGAGACGGGTATCGGTGCTGAAGACATTGCGATAAGTAAGTACTAGTCGCTTGAATCTGTTTTGTGTAATGTCGGATTGCACATATTATACTCTGTCTGGAAAAATGGTCCTTAAACTCATCTTGGTCTTCGGCCTCGTCATCAATTCAGATAAACTGGATAATGCAATAATTCACAATTACATAATCCTCAATGTCCTTAACATCTATGTCGACATTTTGTCTGTTATCCATTTTAAAATCTACGATCTCATCTAAAATGGAGTTAAATTGCTTTTCTTATTCTCATTAGCTGTGTAAAAATGTTATATAAGTGCTCCAACCAAACGATCTGAGTAACTAGAAGCTCCATCAAGGCTACCTGGAGTGGTTACAAGAAAATCTCTAGGAAGCCATAATTGTTTTACCTAATCATTCCAAATAGACGTTGCTCGTGGATAGAAATATTATAGGAACATGATGTATCCAACTCGTATCTTTATTACACCTCAACACAAAATTCAATTCACGGTGCATCCTCTCTACTATCTAATTCGTCCAGAGATTGTACTCAATAACATGCAATGCATTTCTTCCCAAAGTATTGAGGGATTAAAGGAAAAACTTTAACATGAACTAACTAAAAGAATCACTAGTAAACCTTGCCGATAGACCATATCACGACATACAATTCTGTAGGACCGTAAACAAAACTGCTTGTACTGTCATATCCTATAAAATCGACACTTAAAATTGATGACCAAAATGGTTAACCACTGTGAGCAAATATTTTTAACCGTTGACTTTCAGCATCTCGACAGTGCCAATATAAACCTATTTGAACCGACTGGTTGCTCTTACGGTCTTCCGGGCCGCGGTTCTGCTGTGACTCTAAACTTTGCAGTTTGGACACATGCCACAGCTTCGTACCCAAGCCTTCATGTCTATCGACATATTTAACTATAAATATTTGTCAGCAGCTAACTTGTCGGTGTCTTTTATGGATTAAGGTCCCATTTCATGTAGCTATCTAATTACTTTAAACCTCGTAACACGAACGTCATAATAGTTCTGGATTGGCTTTGAGAAATTTCGCAAAGCAACCATCTTATACTCACGAGACTGCGATCAGAGGCTTGTTGGTAACTAATAACACTTGAAAGATTCCAATCCTTGTAATTAAATGATTTGATGGACTCAAATATTGAACGGAACTTTTAGATTATTTAACGGACATTGGCATATGTGTTCGATGTCTCCTACATTTGGCCTGTTAAGTGCATCTGCTACAAAATTTTCCTTACCAAATATATAAAAGACTTTAAAATCAAACTCTGATAATCAATTAATTTTGGAATTCACCCAGCGTTTATAATTAAGACTCAGGATTTTACCGAATATGTTTATCAGCTACGTGTGGTCTGTCAATAAATTTAACTAATGACCGTCTAAGTTGTGCTTGAAATATATCACTGTAGCATATACCGCATGAAGCTGGTTACAAAAATTATCATGCCATGTTACTCTGTCATGAAGGTTGCGGCTTTTAAATATCTGTAACTGGCTCATATGACTTGTCCCTGTTCACAGATGCTAAAGCGGCTATTTCGCATAAAGAATAGTTCACTATCTCCATCCTAAACAGGAACATCAATATCTAATAATTTTACAGGATCCTAAATCAATAAGCAAGATTAAAATGTATAAAATTACTTTAAAAGAAACGCTTATCCACTAACGTCTTCCACAGTTGAAACAGAATCTTCTGCAGTTGAATCTGCCGAGAGATGAGCGCAGTACACAGATTAAATTAGTTCCTTCACAAAACACGTCAGTTCTACTCATTCGTACAGTCAATGTTCTTCCACAGATCACAAAGGTATACAGTTTTGCACGTAGGAAAACAATTATTCAATATAACACCTTCCTTTAAAAAATGTACCCAAAAAATTCGTCCAGAAGACCTCGACTTTAGAGAGATTAACAACCAGAGTAAAACGTATGCACAAATGTTAATTTACTGCTTTCCAAAAAAATAAAAAAGAAACACAGTCGATGGATTTATACCAAAAGTTTGCTGACGACTAAAAAAACAGTACAGTACTCAGAATGCTGGCGCGGTCGTCAATTTTGTACACACCAAAGGTTCAAGTAAATGCCGTACGACGTTCCAAAGTCAGTTTTGATGCTAAGGATAGCTGAGATAATTCTGTTGGGGACCCTTATTGGAACCGGACTTGGTTCTCCGGCAGAGGCCGAGAAGATCAGTTAGTGTAGCAGTGTCCAGAATTACTCCTAGCCACTTGAGACCAGCTCTAGTTGACTTAGGTTTTTGTTCCTCCTGTTGTGGCGTTAATATCCTTGGCGAGTGAGTAGCTAAGTAATCTCGTTGAAGTTCTGCAGTAACTGGCTCACTGCAAGGATCAAATGTAGATGTCGCTCCGTCTCTCTAGTAGTACAGCTAAAAGATTGGCGTGACTGAAGTAGCCGATGGATGTGAAGCAAGCCCAAAATTCAGCTTAGGTGGCAATGGCAGACAGCACGCAAAAGTAACGCACAACGGAAGGGAAACGCGTTAACTGAACTGGATGGAAAATTCACCGTGCTTAAAGACACTCCAAATTATATTAATCGTATTTCAGTTACTTAGTTATATATTTGTGTAAACGCCCCGGCTTCAAGTAAATGCCGTACGACGTTACAAACTCGGTTAAGTTGCTCTGAATAGAGATTAGTTACTGATATGGGGGCCCTTAAGAGGGCCTGGTAATGCGTTCTCTTGAAGTCTTCAGAGTTTGAAGATGTCCTAGAGCCTTGGGTGGACTCTGGCTGAGTTGTCGCTCCCGTGGTTGAGCTGTAATCACGATGTGGATGGCGTCCTGCAGGTTCTGCACTTAATTGGCTCGTCACTCCAGTATACCGCAACAAGATGAGTCACGGATGTAGTTAGTTGTTGGTGAAACTATCAAATCACCAGCGTAAGTATTGACAGCCGACAGAACGCACACGCGTGAAGCAGGTAGAATGCAAATGCCACAACTGACTTGCATTGTAAATTACCGTGCTTAAATAGCATGCAATATGTCTACTTGCACACTATTGGTTAAACGTGGTTAAACGGCAATTTCGCTTTTATCTCATTGGTGCAACGTAAATAAATTTGAATTTAATTTACGCAATATGTCGGCCATTGATTTTTGTCGTTACAACACTTTCCTCTCTGAAATAAAATGAAAAAAATTCCTCTTTGCGAGGCTAGATAAGAAATGCATGACAGAGTTCGAACCAAGTTAAGCAAAAAATATGATGAACCATAAGTGCTGGGCTTAAATATGCTTGTTTTTTGCTTCAACAATGATATGATGCCAGGTAACCACTAGGGATTGCTACACAAATTGTTAGCTCTAGTGGACGGTCATAGCACGTGAGGCAAAATAGAGCAGTGTAAGTTTTTGAGCCGCAGCGTGAAGATTTCGAGGTAAATCGCCTCTGAATTTGCCAGGTTTAAGTTAAAAACCTAAGCAGGTTGGATCGTTGTCAATGTGCTTGTATACGACCAAAGGAGCTAGAGTGCTCGACGTTGTGGTCATGACATTTGTAGAGTGGTCTTTGTGCAATTGATAAAGTTGAGATATGCATTTAAAGTGGCCTGTACCATGATATGAAGCTGATCACTACTTAGTGTTGCTACACGAAAGCGTTAGCTCTAAGTAGCTGGTCATACCAAAATAGGCAGTGTAATGTCATGTGTGAGAAATACATTATAATGTAAAAATATATACATTAAAATCAAAAGGTAACTGCATAAAAAATATGTACACGAACATTGCCTCAGAGATGGCATAATACCAAAGAACTGTTCAAAAATGCTACACAATTGTTAGCTAAGAACAGCTGGTTATGCCACGTGAGACAAATACGAAAAATAACGAAAGGTTAAAAAAATTTTGATAGTTTATGTTAATGTTTAAAAAAAAATTAATTACGCGTTATACAAAGCAGGTTATTGAGATTGTGCGCAGACGGAGCCTGAGACGTGTGTAGAAGTTTGAACGCTCTCAGGATCAGGTGGTTCGATAAACGGTTTCAACCTGTCTATGCTTACTGATGTCGGTGTAGCGCCTTGCATAATGATGAAGTATTTTGGCTGTCTTAGTAAAATCGGGTAAGGACCGCGATACTTGGGTTGTAGTGGTGCAACAGCATTATTGTTGCGAACGAGTACTCTCTTGCAGCTGTGAAGCTGTGGGTGAACGAAGACTGGACGAGGCGTGTGTTTCGGCTGCTGTTCGGACATGTTACCGAAATGAAGTCGAAGGCGGGTAGCTTCGTCTTGTGGGTCATCTTCTGCCGGTAGTAGACGTGGAAGCTGACTACGCAGGCGTAGATCCATGCCATACAAGAGTTGTGACGCAGACGTTTTAATGGATTCACGAGTACGGGAACGCATGACAAGCAGAACTAAAGGTAGTGCATCGACCCAGTTGCCATTAATAGACGAGGATGCTAAAGCTGCTTTGAGTTCCCTATGCATTCTCTCTACCATGCCATTAGCTTGGGGATGGTAGGCAGTCGCCTGGCGTAAGATGCATCCCATGTACCGCAAGGTGGTTTTGAAACGATCAGATGAGAAGCAAGTGCCTCTGTTCGTGATGACCTCATTGGGAACACCGTAATTGGATATCCATGCAGAGATAAAACCGTTAGTTACTTTGTCTGCAGAAATGGTGCCAAGAGGTAATGCCGCAGGCCACCGTGTAAATCTATCGATCATAGTTAGAAGGTAGTTGAAACCTTGAACCTTTGTCAGATGAACTATGTCGATGTGGACGATGGCTAGGCGAGAAGTAGATCGAAAATGTTGCAACTTAGAACGAATGTGTCGTGTGATCTTGTTTTTCTGACAAATAGCACACTCTGAGACCCATCGTTAACATTCTGCCTAAGTCTGTGAACCCAGAAACGATCTGTAAGAAGTCGGACAGTCGCTTGGCTTCCTGGGTGAGAAATTGAGTGAATTGAATCGAAAACCTTTCTCTGAAGGCTGGTCGGCAGAACTGGCTTGTTGGGCTGCGTACCCGTGATGTAAACAACTGGTAAGCCTTCCCACAGACGGCATATGAACTTGGTTGGGTGACGGGCTATTGATCTTTGAATATGAATGTCACCGCGTTGTTCACTGCGCAGGAGAGTTGGCATTAGTGCAGGTTCACTGAGTGCCACGGAGTTGACAGTGAATGGTGACGGCGAAGGTGGTTGTAAAGAGACGTCTGGCCTGGACAGGGCATCTGCAATGAAGTTCTGTTTGCCCTTGACGTGAAAGACGTCAAATTGCCATTCGCTTAGACGAGAAAGCTGTCTTTCTACTCTGGCAGAGTACTTGGCGATAGATGAAGTTGCGTTTCGAAGTGCGCTAACTAGTGGTGCATGATCTGTGAAAACAACAAATCTGCTACTGCCAATTATGCTGATAAAATGGCGCACTGCGTCGTGGATGGCGAGAAGTTTTCGGCCGAAAGTGTCGTACCTCGTTTCTACTGGTTGGAGAGTACGCGAGTAGAAACTGATAGGCTTCCGAACTCCGTCGATCCCTTGTTCCAAAGTAGCTCCAATAGCGAATTTAGAAGCATCTGTCGTGAGTAGAAATAGTTGAAGATCCCACGCCACCGCGCCACCGCCCATCCGCTCCACCAAGCAATGATGGAATTCTTGCGAAGTTCATTTCGGTTCCGCAGGTGCCTGCGAAAAAGGATAAAGTTGTTTTGAAAGGCCTGGAAGGAACTTGCGATAATAGTTTAGTACTCCCAGGATTTTCTGCAAATCACTCACAGTCCTTGGTGAATTGATATTCTTGATTGAATTCGTCTTTGACGGCAACGGTTGAATACCTTTGGCCGTGATACGATGCCCTAAGATGTCGACGGATGAAGTTGCAATCTGCGTCTTGTCACAGTTGATCTTGAGTCCGTGGTTTGATAAGCGTGAGAGGACATTTCGTAGATGTTTCGCATGAGATTCTAGATCTGGACTGAATACCATAATGTCATCTAGATATGACATACAACAAGCAGAGTCGTCGCGAAGTATGTTGTCTATGAATCTTTGAAATGTCTGAGTAGCACACTTAAGTCAAAAAGGCATGTAAAGATATTCAAAAAGGCCAAATGGAGTGATGACTGCAGTTTTCTCGATATCCTCTGGTGCTACCGGTATGTGATGGTACGCTTGTCTGAGGTCAATCACCGAGAAGAAATTGCTGCCGTTGAGTTTTTCAAGTAAAGTGTTGATATTTGGAATAGGATATGCATCAGATTTTGTCACCGAATTTAGCTTAGGGTAGTCTCCACAGGCTCTGTACGATCCGTTTGATTTTGAGACTAAGTGCAGTGGTGACGCCCATGAACTTTTTCATGGTCTGATGATTCCCTCTTCCAAAAGCCTTGAGAATTCTTCTTGGGCAGCTTTCAGCTTAGCATGAGCCAGTGGTCGCTTCTTTAGTGCAATAGGTTGTCCTTCTGTGACGATATGATGCATCGTGTTGGAGACTCGTAGCTCTGACATGTTAAGATCGAAAAGCGATTTGTATTTTCGAAGAGCTGCTGATATCTCTGCTGAATGATGCACTGGGGTTGGTTGAATGACCCGTAACTCCAAACGCTCGGAGGCAAGTGTCCAAAAGCTTTGTTCAAGTCCGGTGGAGGGGTCGATGATCTTTTGATTAACAAGATCAACAATGAGCCGAAATTTTAGAAGGAAATTAATGCCTATTATATCATGTGAGACCTTGGCAATGATGAAGTTGTGGGAAAATTCACGTCGTAGACCTATGTTGAGTGTGCGGTATTGGCAGCCATAAGTTGGTATGGGCTCGCCTGTAGCTGTTGCGAGAAGAACGCCTAGCGACATCTCGGCCATTGAATCACCTTTGAGAACTGAGACTGCCGCACCTGTGTCTACGATGAACTCTTCGCCAGTTTTGAAATCAAGAAGGTGCAGAAGTTCGTTGGGCTGTTTGGCCGGGTCATGCAAACAAGTAGGCTGGTGATTGCGACCGGCATTGTCTGTTTGGTTCTCTATGTGAAAAATTCGGCGTGGACGAAAAGAGTCGACAGGGATGTCGGATTGTAGTTGGCTTCTTCCCTGTAGCGCCGTTGATGTCGTTGATGTGCAGAAATTACGGTCTTCTACTTCCTGCGCCATACGTTTCCCGATACTGATGCACTCTTGTGCCTGCGGTCTGTTGTCCTCTCCGTCAGCTGTGGAAATTGACACTTATTCGGAAATTCTTCGGAACGACAAAGACAAACTTGGCAAGCATAAAAAACTTCTGATGGTTATAACACCAGTTCTTTGGAGCATATTTATTAAAGGATTGCGGAGATCTCGATCGCCGCCTATCATTATAATTTGACTTGGAAACGAATTTTGGTCGAGCATTCACTTGATTTAGCTCGGATTTGGTAATGTCCAATCCTTCTAGAACTTTAGCCATGTTCGCCACTGTCCTCTCTAAAGAGGAGAGTCTATCATCTTGCGGGGGTGAAGAAAAGGATGATGGATTCACTTTGGGTTCCAAAACCCTATATTCTAACTCACATCTCTCAGATAAGTCATCTATAGAGTGAGTGTTGGGGAGCTGTCTGGCAAAGAGTTTTAATGTTTGGGGAAGATTGTTAATAAAAACAACCTTAGCCTCATGGTCAGAAATGTTGGTTTTATACCAACGTTTCCGTAATTCCCTCAGTATTTCGATGGGGCCAAGATTTGGCCTATCTAACTGTGCATATTTGTTTATTATCTGCTCAATTTCCGTGGGTCCAAGCAAGGATTCTACCTCGTTTTGTAGGCCCAAAATGGGATTAGGTAGCTTCCTAATGGCCTCAAGCTTAGGATAAATCCGTCGCTGCAATTCAGAAGGAAGTTTAGCAAAAACCTTTGACAGTTTTTGATGACTGTCATAATCAGAAAACGGGGAGAAAGCGGAGTCTACGCGCATAAAAAATAACTCACTATCTCCATCCCAAACAGGAACATCAATATCTAAAATTAGACCTGACATTTTAACAATCTTACGGGATCTTAAAAGCATAAATTTATAAGCAATATGAAAATAAATAAATATACTTTAACAAAACGCTTACCCACAAACAGCTTCCACAGTTGAATAAGTGCAGAACAAAAAGTCAATGTTTCCAACAATCCGAAGTTGAGTTTGACGAGTACGTACGGTGCCGTTTCGTACGTAGGAAAGTTAAATAGAGGCCCCGTGGGCCTTTGATGACAATGTATTATAATTATCCCCACAAATCCACGAATATATATACCCAACAGATTTCCCAGAAAACCACGATCAGGGTAAAGAAAACACAAAATGTCAATCTATTTATCCCAAATAGATGAAAAAGGAAGTCAATTTTATTTATACCAAAAAAATCAGAACAATAATCAATATCCTGGCGCGGTCGCCAATTTTGTAAACGCCCGGGCTTCAAGTAAATGCCGTACGACGTTACAAACTCGGTTAAGGTGCTCTGAATAGAGATTAGTTACTGATATGGGGGCCCTTAAGAGGGCCCGGTAATGCGTTCTCTTGAAGTCTTCAGAGTTTGAAGATGTCCTAGAGCCTTGGGTGGACTCTGGTTGAGTTGTCGCTCCCGTGGTTCAGCTGTAATTACGATGTGGATGGCGTCCTGCACTTAATTGGCTCGTCTCTCCGGTATACCGCAACAAGATGAGTCACGGATGTTGTTAGTTGTTGGTGAAACTATGAAATCACCAGCGTAGGTATTGACTGCCGACAGAACGCACACGCGTGAAGCAGGTAGAATAGAATAGAATAGAATAGAATATCTTTATTTGGATTCAAACCACACATGTTCCATTAAATAATAAAATTAGAAAATGTACAATGTAAAAAGATATCACATCACATATATATGTGCAATTAAGTGTACTGTACAGTTTATCGGCATCTGAAAGATCAGCTGTAAACAGTGATAGATTCTTAATCAAAATAGAAAAATTTTTAAAGCTATAACTTAGGTACAGTACTAGCTTAAACGTTTGAATCTGTTTTATAACCGTTAGTAAAAATATCATAATCAAAATTAAAAATATCACTCAGGATTAAACACTTCTTCTAGTCTGGTAGATGTACCCTAAAGACATTTTGGAGGCGTTTCAAGTAAGTCCCTTTGGCAGCAATTGATTATAAATTTTGCAATTTTAAAAACGAGAACAGCTTTGCTCGCAACATTCAATCAAAGGTGGAGATATTACAAAATGAATCAAGATTCTTAGTTCCAATTTCATGACTCTTCTTTATGGGATTCCATATAGCACCAGACCACTGGTTTTAATGGAACTAAGGAAGTACATTCTCCGAACCATAAGGATGCAGTGATACAAATTGTACTAACAGGACTAATTTACTTCATTAACTTTTCTTTGTAAGCCAGCTTCTATTTTATTAGACAGACCCTTTGTTAAGGGATTCCAAGTAGCGGCGGTATATTCTAGTATCGGTCTAATCCATATTATAAACATTTTGAATTTTATTTCATGTGATATAATATTTCTATTTATCAATGCCCATTTGTTCTTGGCACTGCCTACTATCCTTTCAATATGTCTCTCAGCAGAAGCCGTACAATGAATAGCTATGCCTAAATCCTTAATTTCTTGCATAAGTTTAATCTCAAAAACATCATTAATCTCAGCATCATGAAAATAAACATACTTAAAATCTGTTCTGTTACCTATTTTTAAAGCTCTCGTCTTTTTACTGTTTATTCTCAGCCCTAGTGTTAACAAATATCTACTTAAATCATACAAATCAAGTGTCACATTATTTTTGGAGAATTCAACATTATTTGGATCAATTGGAAAGATTATTTTCAAATCATCAGCAAATTTGCAACCTCGACCGTTAGGAATCTTAGTTTCCAAATATGCAAATACAATTTTAAATAATATTGGTCCCAAACTGGATCCCTGTGGAACTCCACTTATTACCCTTTTCGATTTAGATACCAAATCGTTTACTTGAATACTCATTCTTCGATTATATAAGTAGTACCTAAGTAATCTAAAAATATTCGGATCAATATTCAATAAATTAATCGCATTCAAGATAGCGTCAAAAGATATAGAGTCAAAAGCTTTTGAGATATCTATGAATACAATTAATGCATCTAACTTTTTCTCATCTAATGTAATTACATGTTTCCACATAGAGAGCATATTAGTAGTTGTCGACCTGTCTTTCGTGAAGCCATGTTGGCATACATCGAAATCAGCCGGCAGCATACGTTCTAAATGATCAAGTATTAATCGTTCTATTATCTTCAAAAACGAGGGAATAATAGAGATTAATCTGTAATCACTGGCACACGTTGGCTTACTTACTTTAGGCAAAGGTTTAGCTACTATTGTTAGTATATCGATTGGTAATATCCCATTCATCAAAATTCTATTTATAAAATTGCAGAGCGCATTCATAAAATTTAAGGGTAATTGAAATAGGTTATCAATCGATATACCAAGGTGATCTTTTTGTTTTTTTGATTTTATTTTTAACATTAATTCTATCAATGCATCACTGTCAATAATAAGTCCTAGATCCTGGTTTCCCGAAGATTCCGGTAGATCAATAGCATTATTTTTCTTCTGCGGATTACATAATAAGTTGCCAAATACTTCATCCAATTCACAAAGAAATTCATAATCAGCTTTACCCACAGGTAATATAAGGTTTAATTTTTCTTTATATTTACCGTAGTCTGTGAGGAGTTTGAACCCTAGTCTAGGATTACTCTTCAATTTAGCCAAAATAATTCTCTCTGATCTTTGACGGATTATCAGCAGTGATGAATTAATTTCTTTATCGATCATATCTAACCTCTTTTTTATACTATTGATTAGACTACATTTCATTATATTATCTCGTTTGATTCTTAGCTTACATAACTTCCTATTGATTCGTTTTGGTATTACATCCGTAAATGTTGATGCTCTAAATATATCAGATAATAACAGTGAAACAGAAGAAACAAATTCGTCATCGTTCATGATAAAAAACTTTCATAATCAATTGATAAGCTTAATTCTCTAAAAAGATTCCAGTTGATTCTGGAACATTGCACGTGAGCATTTTCAAAATTAGGTGTCAATGTTTTGCTACTCAAAATGTTCCATTGTAAAATAATTTGTTTATGATCCAATTCTTTAAAGTAATTTACAACATCATAACTGTGTGAGTTCAACACTTCAACTTCTAAATATACATGGTCTAAGCATTCCGAACCTCTAGTTGGTTCCTTTATAATCTGCTTTAGATCATGATTAGAAAAAAGATTGAGTATTTCACAGTCATGCACCTTATTAAAATCTCCTACCACAATAATATAACCATGGCAGTCAAAAATAGATTGAAAGGAATTGATAAACATTTGATCATCATGTAAATTAGCATACGGCGGTCTGTAAACCGCGATAAGAATCAGGTTATCAATTTGTATAGATACAAAATCAATGACAGATTTATATTCACTAGAATGTAACACTGTTGCATTTAATATCGATTTGCTATAAATAAGTATCTCCATCCCAAACAGGAACATCAATATCTAAAATTAGACCTGACATTTTAACAATCTTACGGGATCTTAAAAGCATAAATTTATAAGCAATATGAAAATGTATAAATATACTTTAACGAAACGCTTACCCACAAACAGCTTCCACAGTTGAATGAGCGCAGAACAAAAAAGTCACTGTTTCCAAAATTCCGAAATTGAGCTTGTCGAGTACGTACGGTGCCGTTTCGTACGTAGGAAAGGTAAACAGAGGCCCCGTTGGCCTTTGATGACAATGTATTATAATTATCCCTACAAATCCACGAATATATACCCAACAGATTTCCCAGAAAACCACGATCAGGGTAAAGAAAACACAAATGTCAATCTATTTATCCCAAATAGATGAAAAAGGAAGTCAATTTTATTTATACCAAAAAAATCAGAACAATAATTAATATCCTGGCGCGGTCGCCAATTTTGTAAACGCCCTGGCTTCAAGTAAATGCCGTACGACGTTACAAACTCGGTTAAGGTGCTCTGAATAGAGATTAGTTACTGATATGGGGGCCCTTAAGAGGGCCTGGTAATACGTTCTCTTGAAATCTTCAGAGTTGAAAATGTCCTAGAGCCTTGGGTGGACTCTGGTTGAGTTGTCGCTCCCGTGGTTGAGCTGTAATCACGCTGTGGATGGCGTCCTGCTGGTTCTGCACTTAATTGGCTCGTCTCTCCGGTATACCGCAACAAGATGAGTCACGGATGTTGTTAGTTGTTGGTGAAACTATGAAATCACCAGCGTAGGTATTGACTGCCGACAGAACGCACACGCGTGAAGCAGGTAGAATGCAAATTCCACAACTGACTTGCATGGTAAATCACCGTGCTTAAATAGCATGCAATATGTCTACTTGCACACTATTGGTTAAACGTGGTTAAACGGCAATTTCGTTTTTTTCTCATTGGTGCAACGTAAATAAATTTGAATTTAATTTACGCAATATGTCGGCCATTGATTTGTGTCGTTACATTTGCTTCTTATAATTGGTAGAGCTATGACGCTTTAGATTTACACATTTGAAGTTTATGTGATCACATTAATACTAGGAATACTTTGGCAATAATGAAATTAGAAATCGAGTTTACATATTTGAACTTAAATCACATATTCTATTTGAATTATAATGTGAACAAGAAAAAATTTTAATGTGTTAAATTCAATAATTTATTTATCCATTTACAGTTTGTCTTTGACTATTTTTTGTCAAAATAATATTGAACCGATTGAATAATGTCTATTCATGGTGCTACAGCACAAACTGTGTGATATTGAATTTATTTTCAAATCAGATTTTCTATAGTTAATTTCTGGATAATTCGTCTGTTAATATCTTAATAATATTTTATTACTTTAAAATATTTAAGGGGATAATCAAATTTATTGTTTGAAATTCGGGCAAAATTTGTTTAAACATGACTACCACAAATACTAACGTCAATTGGAGTTATATGGCTACAAATGTTTTGGGCACAAAACGAAATACAATGAAGAACAATATTCTGCATAGACGCGTAATTGATTGCTTTTACTTGATTAGACGGCACTTGGTATTAGTGCAACATTTTGTCATAAGATACCAGACGATAATATTACATTTGGTATTAAAAGCACAGAAGGAATTCATGTGAAGGATGGTAGGAATAATTAAATTTATTTTAGTTATGATTTGGCCATCTGATACTCCTATTAATATTAGAAATTTGCCTTCATTGAAAGAAAAACGTGAGCAGAAGAAATATATCCCTGATATAATTTTTGGCGATGCTTCGGTGTAAGCAATCAAATAATATATTTTTCTTATATAGACAAAATTTTTAAGCAATATTTTATTGTCAAAAGCGATCGTTGAATAATAATAATAATAATAATAATAATAATAATAATAATAATAATAATAATAATAATAATAATAATACATTTATTTGGCATCAAAGGCCAACTGGCCCAACCATTGAAATAGCAAATCAAGGGTAGGATATGTGGAGGTGAGTGGAATTGTGACTAGCAAAGTATTTAATAGCAGGAGGAGGGGTTGGGGAGGGGAAAAGTTATCATTAACATCAAGATAGTTCAATCTGGTGAAAAATAAGTATAAACGAAGTTCCATTTGACTAGACAAGATCAATTGGAGATAGTCCGTGAAGTATCAGATCTTCAAGGTGAATGTGAGATCGAAAACAAAGATGAAGATGAAAAGATGGCGGCCCGAAGGTAGACGTCGACCGATGGAGTCCATTGTCGTGACGATTGAATTGATGGAGCAAAGCATGGACATGGATGGTATCAGCAGGATTGAGGCGAGCGAGTCTTGCAGGGATCGCAGGCATCCGTAGAACGTGATTGTGATTAAAAGAAGACCAAGGAGAGTCGAAGTACGAAGCGAACCGTTGGTGGATCGGTAGGGCTGTTGGGTTACCGGTCCTCCGCTGAAACAATAAGAAAAGAATTGGATGAGCAAAAAATAGTAAAGTATCCACAACTTGGATAAAATGGGGTCAGGAATGGGCTGAGAGGTGGTATTAGTGAATCTAGAAGAAAAGATTAAGACCAGAGAGGTAAAGTGGAAGATAAGATGGTTGCCTGAGGGATTTTGCCCTCCGAAGTTAGTAAAGAGAATAGCCAGGGGTGAAGTATATGTTATGGATTGAGAAGGAACCAGTTTCATTTCCAATCGGTCGTGTCACAAAGAAGTTTGTTGAAGAAGTACTGATGGGCTGCCTTTTTGAATTCGTGCTGGGGTTGGAGCTTTATATCTGTGGGAAGAGCGTTGAAGACATTATTGGAGAGTGGTAAGCAAGTTGGGATCTTATGGATAAAATAAATGACGCGAAGGTGACGGGTGAGCCAAAGCGGAAGAAGGTTTTCCAGGAGTAGGCGTTCCCTATAGTTTTGGCATTTCAGGAAGACTCGCTTTAGAAATCTGGAGGATACCTGTTCAATAGTATACGAGGAGGCGAGAGTGAGAGGACAGTATAATTCGCTGGCGTAGGAAATGAGGGGCAGAACGTAGACCTTGAATAACGTGAGTTAGAGAGTGGGATTGTTAGTCCTAAAACAGATCAGACGGGCCCATTTGAAGAGTTTGGAAGTAGTGTGTGTAAGGTGTAGGGAGAAGTCTAGGGATTTTGAGAAATGAATGCCAAGATGTTTGGCCGAATCTATTATTTCTATATCAAGGGGGTAGTTGGCAACCGGGATAGAGCAGAATGGATCAGAGGAGAGTTTCATTAGGCGAGTTTTGGTGGGATTTAGTTTGAGGCCGATTCTGCTGAGCTGCGAGTGGAGCGAGGATAGGAGCTCCGATATAAGGGGTAAGGAGGGGTTGGATGTTGTGGGGTTGCTGAATACGATAACCATGTCATCCGCATATTTGAACAGCTTGAAAAGGTTGTCTTCAACCTGTATGTGCGCGAGCGTAAGGTTGAAGAGAATGGGACCAAGTACGGAGCCCTGGGGAACACCGGATCTGATATGGCCTGGCCTCGAGTGACTACTGCCAACTTTTACTGTCGCATATCGGTTTCGGAGATAGTAACTAATAAGACTAAGAACGTTGCCGCAGATACCGCTTCTCAGTAAGGCGGATTCGATTGCTGAAAATGACAGCGAGTCAAAAGCCTTGGAAATATCCAGGAATAGGAAGGTGCACTGAAGCCCTTTAGAGAAAGAGGAGTAGCAATGATCGAGAACACTAACTAAGTTGGTGGAAGAGGAGCGGCCATTCAAAAAGCCATGTTGATCATCGAGGAGATAGAAGTCTACATGAGACTTAATGGAGGGGTAGATTAGGTTGTATAAGATCCTGTCGAAGATTTTGGTGAAAGAAGGGACGATAGTAATGGGGCGGAGATCGTCAAATGATGAGATCGAAGAAGTGCCATTTTTAGGGATAGGAGAGATCGTCGAATTAAGCCAGTCCGGGGGAAGATAGGTGGTTTCGAGACAATGATTAATAACATCGGCAATCAGAGAGAAGACGTTCCAGCCTAGAAGAGCAATCATGCTGACCGAGACACCATATTGATCAAATTGGTGTTTAGATTTAATGTCTTCAATTGCTTGGGCGACGGAAGCCGGTGAAACGTTGAACCAGCGTGGGAGTGGAAAAGGAGTCGAGGAGGTAAATCAGATAATCGTTGGCGAAGCAGGAGTCGTCTGACTGAGAGAAGTTAATATACCAGGTTTTGGGCTTTTGCAGCAATTGGTGTTTGATGATAGCGAACTTTTCCCGGGGGTCAGGAGCTGAGCGGATGCGTCTTTCGATGTGCAGTCAAATAGAAGAGCAGATATAACGTAGATTACGATAGAAGAGAGGAAAAGACTGGGTATTGATGAGAGAAAAAGAATGTGTACTAAAATTTTAATAATAAACGGGAAAATCGGGTGAGCTAGGAATAGATCCTTGATAACTGAAGGCAAATTGAAAAAAATGCGTAAGCAAAATCCAGATGGGTCCTAGAAATGAAATTGAACAAGAGACAGGAAAATCGGGTGAGCTAGGAATAAATCCTTGATAACTGAAGGCAAATTCCAAAAAAAATTTGTAGGTGAATTCCTGGTAAATCCTAGAGATGAAATCAGACAAGAAATCCCGAGAATCTGAAAATAAAAACAAAATGAAACCCGATATCCTTCAAAATTCGAGAAAATGTTGAAAACCACAAGCAAGCTCTCTCCGGTCGTTGCGTTCCACCCGACAATAATAATAATAGTATTAGTAGTAGTAGTAGTTGTTGTTGTTGTTGTAGTAGCAGCAGTAATAGTAATAATAATAATAATAATAATAAAAACGTTGAGATTTATTCAGAATATGTAAAATATGATTACAAGATTAAGCGCAAAAGATAACCGACAAGAATCGATGAGCAACAAAATATCATTTCGTAATAATAATAATACGTAATAATAATAATAATAATAATAATAATAATAATAATAATAATAAATTAGAACGAATACAAACTCAGCCCGATCGAAGACAAAACGAAATTGAAAACTGTGATCAATCGGATCTTTGTGAAACTGTCCATGCAAAGCTACTACCCGCGTACGCAAAACGCGGCATCGTAAAATATGAAGCTGGCACTCCGCAATCAAATTTCAAAAAATACATGAGGAAAAATAGAAAACAGAATGTGTCGGAGGAGAGTTTCATCAAACGAGTCTTGGCGGAGTTTAGTTTGAGACCGATATTGCTAAGCTGCGTATGGAACGAGGATAGAAGCTCCGATATAAGGGGTAATTAAGAGTTGGATGCTGTTGTGTTACTGAATACTATAACCATGTCATCTGCATATTTAAACAGCTTAAAAAGGTTGTCCTCAACTTGTGCCTGCGCGAGTGTAAAGTTGAAAGAATAAGACCAAGTACGGAGCCCTGTGGAGCTCCAGATCTGATTAGGGCTGACCTCGAGTGAATATTTCCGACGTTTACAGTTGGGCATTGGTTTTGGAGATAGTAACTGATAAGATTGAGGACATTACCGCAGATATCACTGCTGAGCAAGGCGGATTCAAATGCTAAAAATGATAAAGAATCAAAAGCCTTGGATATATCTAGGAAGAGTAGAGTGCATTCATGACCTTTGGAGAAAGAGGAGTAGCAGTGATTAAGAACACTGACTAAGTTGGTTGAAGAAGAGCGCCCATTCAGGAAGCCATGTTAATCGTCGAGGAAATAGAAGTTGTTCTGAGACTTAATGAAATGGTAGATTAGGTTGTATAAGACCCTGTCGAAGATTTTAGTGAAAGAAGGAACGATAGTAATTGGATGGAGATCTTTGAATGAGGAGTTCGAAGAAGTGCCATTTTTTGGATAGGAGAGATCATCAAATTAAGCCATTCTGGGAGAAGATAGACATTTTTAAGGCATTGGTTGATAACATCGGCAACCAGAGAGAAGAGATTCCAGCCAAGAAGTGCTATAATGCTGACCGAGACACCGTATTTATCAAATTGGTGTTTCGAGTTGATGTTTTTAATTGCTTGAGCGACGTAGTCCGGGGAAACGTTGATTCAGCGTAGGCTTTTTATGTCTTCATTGTCTAACATCTCATCAGGTAGAGTGGGAGTGAAGAAGGAGTCGAGGAGATAATTTAAATGATCGTCGGCAAAGCAGGAGATTAATATATGATGTTTTGGACTTTTGTAGCAATTGGTGTTTGATGACTGCGAACTTTATCCCGGAGTTAGGAGCCGTGCGGATTCGTCTCTTGATATTGAGCGCTTGTTTGTTGAAAACCTGTTTAATGTACTCATCGATACGTCGCAGTGCGAGAACGCGAGCAAGTGATGATGTACGTAGTCAAGAGTTGCGTGCAAGGTTGTCGCGTGTCTTAAACAAAGTGTTAAACTTGTTCGTCGCGTGTATGTGTTGAATAGAGGTGGCCGAATTAAGGTGGGAGGATAAGATGTCATGGACTTCGGAAAAGCATGAGGAGTGGTTTTCTTGGAGAGAAAAATCCCTCCAGTT